>CM038682.1:574786246-574986246 GCA_021605205.1 Aegilops longissima
CGGGATTCTTATCAATACGGGTGTGGGTAACCCAACCGCGCCATTAATTACGGCGCTTGGGGAATAAGCGAATTCACCAGGCAAGTGGGGAGGCATATAGTTTCTTCCGCCCTTATAAAGGGACAGAGATTCCTTTTTTTACCCACGCCATCTTCCTCCTTGCTCATCCATTCTTGCACACTCGAGCTCCAGCACCCAAGTTCACATTTCCTCCTCAAACCACTCCAAGCATGTCCAGAGCGGGAGGCAAGTGGATGATCTCCTCCGTTACGGAGGAGCACATCACAAAGCTAGGGGGAGCAGGATATCTGGCCGAGGATATCGCACACTGGCTGCCAGATGCGGGGCAAATCGTCCCTACTCTAGAACCCCATGAGAGGGTGGTTTTCCTTACCCACTTCATCAGCGGACTGGGATTCCCCCTCCACCCGTTTGTCCATGGGCTCATGTTCTACTACGGGCTGTACTTTCATGATCTGGCCCCCAATTTCATCCTCAATATCTCGGAGGTTTATCGTCGTGTGCGAGGCCTTCCTCCGCATCAAGCCCCACTTCGGCCTGTGGCTGAAGACCTTCAATGTTAAACCGAAGGTGGTGGTCGGCCAGCAAGCGGAGTGCGGAGGCGCCATGGTGGGCAAAATGCCTAACGTCACCAGGCTCGAAGGCTCCTATGTGGAGACCATAAAGGGGTGGAAATCATAAAGGGGTGGAAATCGGGGTGGTTCTACGTCACCGAGCCGCGCGACACCAACTGGGTGGCGGCCCCCAAATTTCGACCCGGAATCCCCATGCGGCTCACCTCCTGGAAAGAGAAGGGCCTATCCTGGGGTTCCTCGGCAGAGCTGACCGGACTCCAGACCTGCGTCAAAAACATGATGAGCAAGAAAATCAAGCTCGTCAACGTGGTCCAACTCATGCTCTTCCGCTGGATCCTCCCGTGTCAAAGACGGGCATTCAATTTGTGGGAGTTCGACCCGGCTGAGCACCAGATGCTGCGAGAGCTCTTCGACACGACGCACAAGGACGTCTGGAGGGTGCTATTCAAGGGCGCCGAGGTACCTCCTCCCCTTACCGAGGACCGCGGACTCAGCGCAAAGCGTCCTGCCAATCCGGTAAGCCTCTTACATCTCATAAGATGTTCTTTTCCCAAGTATAACCTCGTGCGGGATCTGAGACTTCGCGCCATTTAATAGGACTAGGTAGCGAGAGCGGAGCAGATCGATTGTCCGGCTCCCTTTCCCGAAGATCCAGCAGATGCTCTCCTAACAGAGATGCTGGTTCCGGCGCCTTATGAGGTGCCGGAGAAGAAGGCCAAGAAGTAGGCCACGGGGACCATGAAGGGTCTCCGGCGCAAGGTTATATCGGACTCATCGTCCGAAAACACCGAGGCACACTCCTCCCATGAAAACGAGGAGGAGGGAGAGGAAAGTTCTCCCCCCCCCCCAGCCGGGAGGGGGGGGGGGGACAAGAAAAGGAAGGCCGCCCCATCAGGGGAGGCCGAAGGGTCCAATAAGGGAACGACTCTCCTCCCGGACTGCTCCACGACGGCCGCTTTTAGCGACGAGGAGTGGTTGCCCAGGGACAAGCCCCTGGCAAAGTCGTGAGTATCCAGATACCCTAACAATTCTTGGTACGTCTTATTGTTCTGTTTCTTATCACGCTGCGCGTGATTATGCAGCCCCTCCTGAGCCCAGATCGAAGTATCTTCGTCGGATGATTCTTTGGGCCCGTCGGCCCTGTCGAGGTGTTGTCTCAAATGGCACCGAACCAAGGGGAGGTAGCCCTGGAGGCGCCTCAAGGCGACATTCCGGACACTAGGCGCAAGGGGAGCAAGACTCCCATGGGCTCCAATGACGGGGGCAGCAAATTCGGCCCCCAGCCGAATACTACACCAGAACCTCCTGTGGTTCCGGACTCTGTCAGGCGACCCCTCCCTAAGAGGGGCAAGCCGCCTGTGCCGATGGCCTCTGTCTATCCAGAGACATTGGACAACTTGCTGGAAGTGCTTCGAGGCGCTTCCGTCGATGAAGAGCACCGCACTATCATGAGTGCGGTGATCGAGAAGGTTCGGTCTGCCAAAAGAGGACTGACTGAAGCCTATGCCAGCCTCCTAACAGGCTTTGAGGTGAGTGATCAAATTATGAGAAAATGTTACAGCACAGACAGTAGCCCCTGATGCTCTGTTTGGTGTTCGCAAAGAAAGGCCGAACAGAGGATCAAACAATAACCACAGGAGTCTAATCAGAATATGTCTATATGCATATGCAGGCTTCACTGCTGGCCGCTGCCGCACGTACTGCGGAGGTCACTGTACTGAAGCAGGACCTTGAGCGGTCCAAGGAAGAGCTCGGCCTTACCAAGAGGCAGCTCGAAGAGAACAAAGGTAAGCGATACCCCGTCTGTATATTAAAAAAAAGTTGGTTGTAAAATAATAGGAACATCATGAATTTGCTAGGGGCCACGATCGAAGTGGCGGCCCTGAAGAAGGCGCTAGCCAAGGCCGAAGACAAAGTGGCCAAGGAGCGCACCGAGCGCGAGAAACAAGAGGCCCGAGTAGGTGAGGTGCAGCAAGAGCTCCAGGCTCTCTTCAAGAAACACGAGGCCTTGGAGCTTGACTCTAAGACGCAAGGGTCCGAGCTTGCGAAGGCCCTCGAAAGTGCACAACATGCCAAGGCCGAAGCCCAAAAGGTCCTCCAGGAGATTGAGGCGGTTAAGAAGATAGCGGCGGGTACACTACTAGGAAAACGCTTATAGATAGAAGTTTACCAGTAGCGTTTGTTTATATCCGCACGCTACTACTAGTTAGTAGTAGCGCTGGCTATAAAGAGCGCTATTTGTATTAGTTAGCAGTAGCGCTTGTTACCTAGCCCCACGCTACTGCTAAGTGTAATACACCACACCCCCTGGTCAAAAAATAGCAGCAGCGCCTGTCGTCCAACCTACGCTACAACTAGTGGGCTTAGCAGTAGCGCTGGCCCATTCCCGCGCTGCTGTTAAGCCCACTACCTCCCCCGCCTCATCACTCTCCCTCACACTCCTCCCTCGATCCCCAGCCTTGCCGACCCCAAGACACTGCCGTCCCCAGCATGGCGCTCCTCATTGTGTCGGCCGCCCACGACACGCCGACCCTCCTCCCTTGATCGCCCAGCTCCCCGTCGGCCTCCTCCTCCGGCCGCCTGCCCTTGCGCCGGCTCTCCTCCCGCGCCGGCCCTCCTCCACCGAGAGGTACTCCTCCCTCCTTCCTCCTCCTCCCTCCCTCCCTAGTTATAGTTATTATAGTAGTTATTTTGAATTCTATGTAGTTGAAAAAATGTAGGTTATTATAATAATTTGGGTTATGATCGAACCCTTGCTTGGACAGATTAGGTATGAACCCTAGTTAATTCGTATGAACCCTAGGTTTTTAAATTTAGCTAGGTTTTGAAGTTAGGACAAAAATTTAGCTAGGTTTTTAATTAGGTGTAGTTAATAGAATTTAGGTGTTTTAAGTGTATTTAAAAGATTTTTAGGTGTTTTAGTTGTTTTAGGTGTAGTTAACAGAATTTTAGGTGTTTTAGTTGTTTTAGGTGTAGTTAACGTAATTCTAGGTATTTTTTTAGTTAAAGCAATTGTTGTTATATTTTTTAGCTAAAGTAATTTTTCCTGTTATATGCAAATTTGCAGTGGACATGTCATATTTTGAACATGTCATATTTTGAACATGTCATATTTTGGACATTTCATATTTTTCCAAGTGGCCTATGTTTTGCCAGAAATGTCAATTCGTTTATGTTCTGGCAAATTTCAGGCGCTCGATATGTCCTGTTTTTAGCAAAGGTCATGCCAAATTTTGCTAAGTGTTTATTAATTTGATTTCATAATTAAGCATTTTGTTCTCGACGTCGATGATGCATATCCCGCATCCTCGTCGTCGACTCGGTGGAGGACTCCTGGATGAGCCGAGGGGCCATGTCCGGGACTGGGCTCCGCCGGGCTGGTACTGGGTTGTGCTACCTTCTGGTGAGCGCAGCTTAGTGAGGAGCTAGCCCGTCGTCGACCCGAAGCTTCTTTGGTGGCAGTCACATGGGCCTACATCGGTGGAGAGGCTTGAGTCCCCCACGCAGATGGTACATCACCGTGTCACGGAGGAGAACGCGCACGTCCAGCGCTACTTGGTTGCGTTGGCGAACGGCCAGTTCTCCAATACTGGCAAATTCTTTGGGGATCTCACCGGAGCTATGATCCGGTGATGGTTCCTTCTCTTTGGGTGTCCACCGCGGCCCACAGAACCTAGAGGAGCTATTATTCGATATGTATTAGTGATATTACATGATGATCTTTGCTACAAACTACTATATATGTATTCGATGATGGATTATTAATTAACTATTAGTTATTTTCTTATTGAATGCAAAAGATGAGCGCGGTTTGTTCTACAAACTACTATATATGTATTCATGATGGATTATATGGTGATCTTTGCTACAAACTACTACAAACTACAAATTTTAGGTGTTTTAGTTGTTATATGATGATCTTTGCTACAAACTACTATATATGTATTCGATGATGGATTATTAATTACCTATTAGGAAATGTCTGACGACGAAAGGGAATTCGCTATGTGTGAGTACTGCGAAGATGAGCGTGGTCTGTGCGACAAGCCTCACCTGGTAGAAGGTCGGCGCTTCAGCATCAAGCTCCAAGATACCTTCGATGTTGAAACGGTACACAACGACGACAAGTGTTTTTTGTTATTTTTTGCACGACTTATCTGCTTCTTCAACGTGTAATTTCCGTCTTTTACAATTTGACTAGCTTATCCCATGCCATGCAAGACGCTATGTCTTGGAGAAGATGGATTTTGAAGATCATGAAAGAATGGAGACAAAGATAATTCAACTAAGGACCCATCATGGTTATGATTTTGCTGTAAACCTATACAATTCTGTGAACTCATCCAATTTTGGTTGCCTGAATTGGGAAGCCCTTTGCAAGGCGTATGATTTTCATGAGGGTATGCTTCTCACCTTCGATCTTGGTGATCCTGACATCAACGAAAATGATATGACCATTTGGGTCCTTGTTGACACACTTCCAGTTCTACCATGGTGTGAGTTTCTTAAACATATTTACTAAGTAATTTATATTGTTTATTTCAAAATATTTGATAGCTTATTTCCATTTACAGCTTATTTTCATTCTTTAAAAAATGTACGGAAAATGGTAGACAGAACCTACTACTACAATGATGAAGCACAATTAACTTATAAGGAGCAAAATGGTCTTATCGCATTTTTTACTAATCTTGAGAATTACAATAGCTATTATCAAACTCCTCCACATTATGGTCAATACGTGCCACTAGTGCACGTGTTGAACTACGGTAACATCAATGGAGATATCATGGTAAGATTTTCTACTATTACGACATCTGTGCATCTTTTGCATTAATTCTTCTAAAACTAAACTACATACCTAACTACAAAGTTATTACTATGTTTTTTAACAGAAAATCCCGATGGATTGTGTGACTCATCTGGTGTTGCCGACAGGCCGCGTTAATATTATGAGCTTACGGCCACCACGGCCAGGTCAGCCGCAGTATCCACATCACTCCTGTCCATACTGGATTTCTATAAGCAAGGAAGCCATGATAATAAATGATTTCAAAAAATGTTTGAACCATCGTAGAGAGCTACTTGGAAGCAACATTGTGCGTAGGCCAAGACTTGGAGATAGGATGATCTCCGTTCTTTATTATGGAGAGTCAATTTTCCTTAATGGAGACTTAATGCCTATCTTGTTTTATGATATTTTACCTAAAAGAGGGTAGAGTAGGTCCTATGAGAGGAGTAGGTCATAGCTAGAATGTGTTATTATGTGCTACTATGTGTTAGAGTTTATGATGATGATGATGATGATGAGTTATGATTATGACTAGTGACCAACTTGTTATATGATGTCTCATTGACGAACATTGTTTGGTGGTGATGACAAGTGGTAATGAATATGCTATTTAAACAGACTAGTTCATGATGAGTTGTTATTGTATGAAAGATATATCTGTTTAAACATGTACAACGCCAAAATGCTAAAAATATATATAAATGTTAGCAGCGCTGGCCTGAAAACGCGATACTAGTACTTGAACTTACAAGTAGCGCTGGCCTAAAAACGCGTTACTGCTAAAAATAGCTGTAGCGCCGTAGCAGTAGCGCTGGTGCCCGCGCTACTGGTAGCACAAAAACCAGCGCTACTGGTAAGCTTTTCTCTAGTAGTGGTAAGGCATTCATTATGTAAAGCAAGCATGTGAAGGAAACTTTCTTTTTACTTACCTGAGTTCGGAGCTCTCCAGGAGCGTTCACAGATCTACCCATGGCGTGTCGGATGCAAGGAGTTCTACCGGGCCGAGGAGGGGAGCTCGACGGAGAAGTTGTTCTGGTCTCAGTATACTGGGACCAAACACCCAATGCCCTTGAGCGACCAGCTGAAGCAACTGGTCGAGCTCCATAAGGCGGCCGAATAGGCCATGAAGGGCCTTATAGTCCGGATGTGGCCTGGCGATCCCCTGCCTGACAGCTACTTCGGTCTGGTGAGGCGGCTTCTGAATGCCTATCTGCGGCTTGAAGTCATAAAGCGGTCCGTGTGCATCGAGGGTGCGTGCAGGGCTTTTACCCGGGCGAAGGTGCACTCGGGGAAGATGGATGCTGAGAAGCTGGTGACCGAAGGGCCGCCAGAGGGGAAGGACCACCGCAAGCCCGAATTATATTATGATAGTGTCCTGAAGGGGTGCTCGCCTTGTGGCGGAGGAATGTACTAAGGATGTAATATTCGAGTGAATGTACTCATGTGATCCTGTGATATGAAACGAGTTCATTCGCGCTATACCATGCTTGTTAATTTAAAATATTACCTTCTATGCGGCCGTTTATAAAATCTGAGAGTTGGCCAGTCGTCGGCTTCTGCCCCCATGTAACTAGTACTGAGGTGTTTGGGATAAACCTGAGCACTCTTTATCGCAATTTTGGGTCCTTCGAAGGAGGTGTTCAGCACAACGAACCAGGCAATCGGACTATAAGGCTTTATTACTCTCACTTAGCCATAGAAGTCTACAATTTTAAAGTTTGGCGAAGCCCCTAGTAGTCGGAAGGCCGAATTTGGGGCGCTATATACTCCTAAGTCGGACAAGGCCGACTCCTCGCCCAAAGCGGAAAAAGTATTTAAGGACTTGAGACCTCTCAAACAGCGACCAACTCTCGCCTTATCATGACAGTCAGTTTTCGGCTTTCTCTACTGAGGTGCTCGTCCGGAAGAACCGGGACACAATCACAGTAGTTCCCCCAGTGCTTCCTTTGCCGATATTGCGGAACGTAAGGTACCAAAACATGGGAGCCGGGCAAACCCAACTATTGACCCAAGACATGATTCGGAGCTGATGCATATAGTGCTATAAGTTCAGGGTGCCGCACTGTCGAAAGTGTTCGGGCTTCTCACGCTGTATTTATGGGGTATACTGAAGCCCCTGGCGTATTGGTCGTACCAGAATGTACAGGTGCAGTTTGTCGTAAATAGGCAGACAAAAAAGAAAGAAAGGGTAATGCAATAATAGACTAACGTTATGCATTGTTATTAAATAATACGTCAAAGCGTACAGATACAAGTAGTGCAATAAGCAAAAAAATAGGACTATTTGACATGTCCTATCCAAGGGCAAGCTGCGTATGGGTATTTAAAACAGGTATTTTGATCGTTATCAGAGACCACCTTGGGATTCCCTTGTATGTCAGAGCTTCTTGCTTCCTTGGTATTTCCTTCCCGTATTGTGTCCAGCAATCAGACTGTCGAAAAGGGGTTCGGAGAGTAAGGTCCTGCAAGAGAGAAAATGATAAAGGTATGCAGCCCCTGGGGCGATTGAGCTGCATTGTGGGACATGCCTTGGCCGTGCCCCCGCCTATGCCCATGGTATTTTTAGTGCGTAATTATGTACGTGCGGCACAGATTTCGTCGCTTGATGGGACTAGGGCGGGGCGGTGCTAAGCGAGCTCGAGCGTGCCAGCGATCTGTTGCAGATTACTCCAGACTCGCTTGAAGGTGTCCGGGGGTTTTATCACCGAATTGGCGGTTTGCCTTAAAAGGCTGCTTTGTGCTTCTGCTGCTAGGGCTGCAGTGTGCTCCTCCGTGCGGAGCGAGCGTTCTGTGTTTCCATTGACTGTTATTACCCCATGAGGTCCTGGCATTTTCAGCTTGACGTATGCATAATGCGGTACCGCGTTGAATCTGGCAAATGCGGTTCGCCCGAGCAGTGCGTGATAGCCACTGCGGCACGGGACGATATCGAAGATTAACTCCTTGCTTTGGAAGTTGTCCGGAGATCCGAAGACCACTTCCAGTGTGATTGAGCCCGTGCAATGGGCCTCTACACCTGGGATGACACCTTTAAAGGTGGTTTTAGTGGGTTTGATCCTCGAGGGGGTCTATACCCATTTTGCGCACTGTATCCTGATAGAGCAGGTTCAGGCTGCTGCCGCCGACCATAAGGACTCGAGGGAGGTGAAATCCGTCGATGATGGGGTCAAGGACCAATGCGGCAGAACCGCCATGACGGATAGTAGTGTGGTGGTCCCTGCGATCGAATGTGATCAGACAAGAGGATCATGGGTTGAACTTTGGGGCGACTGGCTCCATCGCATAGACGTCCCTTAGTGCATGCTTCCGTCCCCTCTTGGGAATGTGGGTTGTGTACATCATGTTCACCGTTTTCACTTGTGGAAGGAACCTCTTTCGTCCTCCAGTATTCGGCGGCCGAGGCTCTTCCTCGTCGTCGTTATGTTGCCCCTTGTCCTTGTTTTCGGCATTCAACTTGCCGGCCTGCTTGAACACCTAGCATTCTCTATTGGTGTGATTGGCTGGCCTATTGGGGGTATCGTGAATTTGACACAAGCGATCGAGTATGCGGTCCAAACTGGACGGGCCCGGATTACTTCTTTTGAAAGACTTTTTCCGCTGACCGGATTTGGAGCCACTGAATCCGGCATTGACTGTCGTGTCTTCGGCGTTGTCTCTGTTGCTGCGGCGCTTGTGTCTGTTATGACGTGGTCTGCCGTTAGTATCTTTGGTATCTGAAGTGCCAGGATTTCTTCATGTGTTGTTGCTGCGATCGAACCAGCTATCCTCGCCCGCGCAAAAGCGGGTCATGAGTGTCGTGAGGGCTACCATGGACTTCGGCTTCTCCTGGCCGAGGTGCCGGGTGAGCCACTCGTCACGGATGTTATGCTTAAATGCCGCTAAGGCCTCTGCATCCGGACAGTCGACAATTTGGTTTTTCTTGGTTAGGAACCTGGTCAAGAATTTTCTAGCCGATTCCCCTGGCTGCTGAATTACATGGCTCAAGTCATCGACATCCGTGGTCGCTTTATAAGTTCCACAGAAGTTGTCAAGGAACGCATCTTCCAAATCCTCCCGACTGCCAATGGAATCTGGTGGCAAGCTATTCAGCCAATGCCGGGCTGGTCCTTTGAGTTTTAGTGGGAGGTACTTGATGGCATGTAGATCATCACCGCGGGCCATGTGGATGTGGAGGAGGAAATCCTCGATCCATACCGTGGGGTCTGTTGTACCATCATATGATTCAATGTTTACGGGTTTAAAACCCTCTGGGAATCCGTGATCCATTACTTTATCAGTGAAGCATAGGGGGTGTGCGGCGCCTCTCTGCCGGGCTATATCACGACGCAGGTCATACGAGTCTTGTCTGTTGTATTCGGCCCGACCGTATTTGCTTTTAGTATATCCGGCGTGACGGTCATCATCCCGCATTGGGGCGCGCCCCCGTGATCCGTAGATCGATCTCGCATGTCCTGCTTTGTTTTCCAATACGTCTCGCAGGTCCCACGTGTTGCCCCGGGCCTTGCTATTTTTGTTTGTATGGTGGCGGGGCGCGGGCTGGACTTCAGGCTGATATGCCTCTCTGTCTTGGCCACGAGGTGGCCGATCAGTCGCATCATACGCTGGTGATGTGGGTTTCAATGCTTCCTCCTCGAGTTGGGGTAGCAACCTGCGCTTTGGGTAACTCTTGGGTGGGCGCTCGAGTTCGTATTCCTCGGCCGCCAGGACTTCGGTCCATCTATCCGCTAGCAGATCTTGATCAGCTCGAAGCTGTTGTTCCTTTTTGTTTAGGCTGTTTTCTTCGGCCATAAGCCGGCGCTTGAAGCGCTCCTGCTCGACAGGATCCTCAGGCACGATAAATTCTTCGTCGCCGAGGCTCACTTCGTCTTCGGAGAGAGGCATGTAATTGTCATCCTCTTATTCTCCGTCTGCTGCCTGTTCTGGAGGGCTAGCTTGTTCACCCCCCCCCCCCCCGCTCGACATCTGGCTGGAGGGGATTGTCATCGTCTTCGGCACCATATGGAGCGTTATTGTCTCTTGGGCCGGTATCGCTGCTATGGCGGGACTTAGAGCGGCGCCGCTGACGTCGGTGCTTGGATTGCTGCTTGGAGGGATTATCCTCCGTTGTCTTATCGCTATCGCCTTCCTTGGGGGTGTCCACCATGTATATATCATATGATGAGGTGGTAGTCCAGCGCCCTGTGGGCGGTGGTTCATGTTCGTCTCCTACATCGTCGTCCATACTGTCGATGTCTTCGGAGCAGAAATCGAGCATGTCGGTTAAATCGTCGACAGTGGCTACTAAGTGGGTGGTGGGTGGGGAGCAAATTTCTTCGTCGTCCGCATCCCATTCTAGCCGGACATAGTTCGGCAAAGGTTCTCCCGACAAGGAGAGAGACCTTAATGAATTTAGCACATCGCCAAAAGGCGAGTGCTGAAAGATATATGCGGAAGTTAACTCCATGATCAGCGCCCAATCAGATTCGATAGGCACGGACGTAGGCGGTTCAGGGCCTGTGGCCGAGGATGAATCCGGGGATCCGACGACACAGGTCGCATAGGAGGTGAAGTCAGTATTCGGCTCTATCGCCACTGAGTGTGTGGCCTCCGAGGCGGAGTCCATGCACCCGACCTAGGACGGCGTAATTGACTCCGGATCTAGGGCCGGAGTAGGCATAGGTGTGATCTCCGGAACACCGTCTGGTGGCAGAGCTAAGTCATGCTCATCGTGACTGTGCGGCGCACCTAACATGTGCTCGAATCCGTCGAAGATCAAGTCTCCACGGATATCAGCAGTATAGTTCAAGTTTCCAAACCTGACCTGTTGGCCAGGGGCGTAGCTCTCGATCTGCTCTAGATGGCCAAATGAGTTGGCCCGTAGTGCAAAGCCACCGAATACGAAGATCTGTCCGGGGAGGAAAACCTCACCCTAGATCGCATCGTTGCTGATGATCGAAGGGACCATCAAACCTTGTGGTGACGGCATAGTGGAACTCTCAATGAAAGCACCAACGTCGGTGTCAAAACCGGTGGATCTCGGGTAGGGGGTCCCGAACTGTGCATCTAAGGCGGATGGCAATAGGAGGCGGGGGACACGATGTTTACCCAGGTTCGGGCCCTCTCGATGGAGGTAATACCCTACTTCCTGCTTGATTGATCCTGATGATATGAGTATTACAAGAGTTGATCTACCACGAGATCGTAGAGGCTAAACCCTAGAAGCTAGCCTATGGTATGATTGTTGTTGTCCTACGGACTAAACCCTCCGGTTTATATAGACCTTTGGAGGGGCTAGGGTTTACAGAGTCGGTTACAAGGAGGAGATCTACATATCCGTAATGACAAGCTTGCCTTCCACGCCAAGGAGAGTCCCATCCGGACACGGGACGAAGTCTTCAATCTTGTATCTTCGTAGTCCAACAATCCAGCTAAAGGATATAGTCCGGCTGTCCGAGGACCCCCTAATCTAGGACTCCCTCAATGGCCTCAATGTTTCATCAAGCCATGAAAATGTACTATAATTTGCTTGTCATCAATTTCTACAAATCTCTCCCTCTCTCTCTCTCTCAACATAGGAGATCATTACTAGACACTAAATCCTTCAACGGGAGCTTGCAAAATGCTTCCGTTAGATCCCTCATTAGATACTGTATGTTCATCACCAGGAGCATGTAAAATGTTTGCATCAAATCCTTCATTAGCAGTCTGTTCATTAGACACTTCCGGCTCAAGAACAACATGAGCTTGTATGTTTGCACCGGAAACTTAATTAGACACACCAGGTTCAGTTAGTTTAGTATTGATTGGGGGAATTATAAAATAAGAAGAAATTGGTTTCATTTTCTTATAGATTCCCTACATACAAGCAGTTTTACAAACCATAAGATTTAACTATTGGCCAGAAATTGAATAGTTGAATTAGATATAATCAGGGATGCTCATTGCGCATGCTGCTCTTGCAAGCTGCGACTTCCCGTTTGCACAAGCTCGATGCCATGCCCGTGCTGCCGCCGCTGCCTCCCACGCAAGCTACACCCAGGGTTGGATCCTCATCTTCTTGTCCTTCCATTCGCTTGAACCCCGACGACCGACGTCCAACAAGGGTGCGAGGAAGTGCTGTGTCGGTCTGCCCAGCAGCGGCTAGGTTAGGAGCGAACTAGACTGGAGGCTGGAGCGAGCGAATTGGGGATTTTTCCTGCTGTCGATCGATATGGGAGGCACTTGTTTGGGCCGCGAGCCTGCTATAGGGCCTGCCTTGCACTTACGTTATTGGCCCATCCAAATTGAAACGTTTTGCTTCATTTTGAACATTGCCTGCTTGTGCGCTGGGATGAACAAAACTAGCCTGGGCCAACCTGGACGACTCAAACTAGGTGCGCACGTTCCAGCCACTCGAGGCGGCCGCCCACACCAGTCCCTACGGTGGCGTCACCCCTTTTTGCGTGTATGATCGGGGTAGTGAAAATTATTCCAGTGGCGCTTTTGATTTACCCACATAATGTTTGGATTTCTTGTTTCTATGAACTGAGTTCACCAATAATGTGAAGCATGCGAGTCTTTTCATCCTATTGTAGATTGCTTAGATCTCGATATACCAAATGTAATCGCATGAAATATACAATAAAACCCAGTGTGATGTGTGTTGCTACAACTAGTTTGACAGCCCGTCCTCATATAACATATCAAGGACGCACCATCTTATCAGATTAACCATTCGACTTACCAATGCAGTGTGAGAAGAAAGAAGTATTGGGACTGCGTATCCAAGCAATTGATACCATGGACTCCTTCGTAGAACCTTGTAAGCGAAAAAGAAGCTGAAGTGTGCCTGTACAAAGAGATAGCGTAAGTTCAGTTACCTGCTTCTCCAAATTTTTGTTAGCCACTGATTGCAAAGTTGTTCAATTATGTTGCTTGGCTTAATTGCTCCCGACTACATAATGCCATAGCCTGTTAATCCTATTATAGAGTGCGCCTATCTATGTGTTTGATACTTACTTTTAAGAATTACCTATTTGCCTGAACTTAGATAGCTACTTAAGCACGTAGATGGTCATATGTACTTCTAGGGTGCAGCAAAATTCATGTATAATTCATGTTCTGATACCCCGTTTGTTTAAATGGTTTGTTGTTATCACTTGTAGCACTAGTAATGTTTACATGTTCATAGCAGACAAGCTGTCGAGGTTCATATGAGGGACAACGTCTTTTTAACTATATATATATATATATATATATATATATATATATATATATATATATATATATATATATATATATATATATATATATATGGTGGGTCTATTATGATAACACCCCTTAAGACCTTATTCTGCACACCCAAACCTTATTCTGCTAACACCTACGAACCACACAGGTAGATACAAACTAACGATGACAGAACTGCACTGAACAAAACCCCTACCCCACCTAATCCTATCGCCCCCTCCCCACTCCCATCTTCTCTGGTCCTCGACCCACCCCGCCGCCGCACCACCTCCACATCCCACCCCGCCGCCGCACCACCTCCCACCCCACCGCCGCACCACCTCCCACCCCTCCGTCGCACCACCTCCCTCCCTCGTGCCGCCGGACCCCCTTCCTCCCCGCACCGCCTCCCACGCGTGCCATCGCACCACCTCCCGCCCCGCGCCAACCCAGCAGCTCCTCCTGCCGGCCACCGCTGCTACCTACTACCACGAGGAGGGTGTGCTCCGCCAGGCTTCCGTCGGCGAGCTGGGGTGTAGGAGGTGCATCCACCTCCGTATAGCACTCCGGCACATTGATCTAGTCGTCGCCCTATCAGATCTAGCCGACCATGTTCCCCTGCAGCTGAGGAATTTCGAGCGGCCGCCCCCAGCCCCCGCGCCGTCAAGGGCAGCCGTAATCTCCCCACACGGTGGCCTTCCCCGCCCCCGTCCCGCGTGGATCCAGTGAGTCCCGCAACTGGCGCCCCGAACCCCAGAATCCTTTCCGCGGCGCCGCCCTGGAGGCGTTGCAGGCTCTGCGCTCTGCTTTCCCCTTTGACTCTTCGAGGCTAGATGGAGGGGAAGGAGCTCCACCTTGCGTCTACCGGACAGATCCATCACCGGTAGGGCTAAGCCATGGCCACCCCTCCTCCTCCTCCTCCCCTCCCACCGCATGCCCCCTTCTCCATCTCACCCACCACCATGATGTGCAGGCACCAAGAGGCCACCTACCTTCCTCTCTCGATCTTCTCTGCAGCCGAGCCCAAGGAGCGCCTCCCAGTGAGCACGGGCTTTGGCCGTGGGATCTCAACTATCCCTCTGTCATGGATCCTCGCTAGGGCAGGATGGTAATGCAGTCCGGCATGCGCACGGGTGCAGCACGATTGTGGTGGCGATGCAGCTCATGTAATTCCTTCAACTAGTGGAGCGTTGACCTTTAGTTCAGAAAAAATGTTCAGATTTTGCCGATGCAGTGCGGTGTGAAATTCAAATGTGTGTATGCTGGCGTCAACGAGCCTCTAGAAGCAGCTCTCTGCTCAACTTGTTGCGGTTCCCTAGCGGCGGGAGAGAAGTGCACTGCCCTAGTGTGCTCTCCTTCATGGAGGAGCTGGTCATCCACTGCGGTGCAGCTCGAAAATGTGTGCCAGGCGGTTCAGTGCACTTTGGTCTATCTTTTTTGTTCCTAGTTTTCTCCTGCAATAAACAGTAGAATGAGCGACAAGGATAACAAACAGTGAACCACAACGATTACTTTGTTTTTATTTTGTGCGGTTAACTTGTTTGTTAATTTATTCAAAGAATGTTGGTGGGAGATAACATTCTTTCCATGCAATGTAATTTTTAATGCAGTTTACTTGCCCCATTCATGCAGCTCACAAACATTGATCATGTAGTCGAGATGAGTTTACAGAAGAAGTTAAACAGAAACCAAAACATCTCAAAATAAGCTCACTTCTTATTAGATACAGTTCACTCGCTTAGTCCATGTGGTCTACTTGCTTGGTCTACGTGCGTAAAAAAATAAGTATGAAAAAAGAATGTTGTTGCGGTTCACTTTCGGTAGTGCCGCGGTTTGCTTCTCGATGGTGTTGCGGTTCACCTACGCTTGACGTGGAGTGTGGTCCACTTTCTCGTCTTAGAAGATTTACGTTCGACAAAAGAAATTATGCAGCTCGCTTGCCCGTCCGATGCAGTGCGGTTTTCAGTCTCAAACAGTGCGGTCGGACGTATGATGTTGTTCATCCCGTAAGTGCAAAAAACTTGCTACGGAAGCGAAAAAAGTAATGCGGTTCACTTCTTGCTAGTGTTGTGGTTCATTTACCTCCGATGTGAAGTGCACTCTATTTTCTCGTCCTTGAAAAAAAATTACGTTTGAATAAAATAAACCATGCAGTTCTCTTACCCGTTTGATGCAGTGCGGTTTTTCGTCCGATGCAGTGCGGTTTTCAGTCGGATGAAGTACCCACGTTGATTTGGGTGTCGCCAAAAACAGAGTGTCCGCATTTCTGTAAATTCAAAATTCCTCTTAAACCGTAAAGAATTAGAGAGTGTGTTCTACATGAAAGAGTTGCGTATCATCGATATCTTTCCAACGGCGTATCGTTTGAATCATTCCGACCAGCAGTTTGCAAAAATTTCGCCAAAAACGGCCGCTGCCACTCACCGTCCGCCGCGCGATTTTCAAAATTAACTTAAAACCGTGAGGAATTTCAAAAATATTTCAACATATGAAAGTTGCGCCCCGTTCGTAGCTTTCCAACGGTGTATCACACGCCTCTTTTCGACAAACGGTTCAAAAACTGGAGCGAAAACAGTACCGAAAATTTGAAAACAGAATTCCGCGATTTCGTAAATTTGAAACTGCTCTTAAACCGTAAGGAAATAGAGAAACATTTATATATGAAAATGATGCGCGTCGACTATATCTATCCAACGGCGTATCGTTTACTTCATTCCGACGAGCGGTTTAGAAGAAATCGCGAAAGAACGCTCGCTACCACTCGCCATGGGCCGCACCATTTTCAAAACTGCTCTTAAACCGTGTGGAATCTCAAAAAGTGTTCAACATGTTGAAGTTGCACCTAATCCATAGCTTTTCAACGGTATATTGCACGCCTCATTCCGATAAACGGTTAAAAAATTAGAGCGAAAAACAGTACTGAAAAAATAACGCGTGCAGTTTTTTCCGACGAGAAGTTCACTCGTGTGAGTCTTTGCAAGACACACTTGGTTCAAGAATAGCGTGCACTTGCGTTCAGCGTGCGATGACGGAAGTGGTGTGCAGAATAGTTTATATATATATATATATATATATATATATATATATATATATATATATATATATATATATATATATATATATATATATATATATATATATATATATGTGTGTGTGTGTGTGTGGAATCATTTTGCTTACATCAAAGATATTTATAGATGTCTGTGTTGCTGGTAAATGGTACCGACTTATTACTTTAATACGTTGCGAAGAACTTGTTAGTTTTACTAGTTTATGTAATTAAATATGTTGCCAAAACTGGTTAGTTTTACTAGTTTGATGTTAGTTTCTTATGGCTCTTGCAACACTTTATTTATGATTGCTAACATTCAAGTTTGCAGGATCCAACTGAAACTCGTTGGCACAACAGGTATGTTTTCAAAAACTTCCTTGTGTACCTGGTTCGCTGTTGTAACTTCTTGTGTAACTTTTTGCTCCAATCAAGTTACTGACTACTCAACTTTTCGGGATCCAAGAGAAACTCCAATGCCACAACAAGTTCCTTTTGCAAAATTTGTTTGTTTAACTGCTTTTCTTCTGCAACTGGTTGCTCTAATCACATTACTGGCTACTCAACTTTTCAGGATCCAAGAGAAACTCCAATGCCACAATAGGTACCTTTTGCAAAACTTGTTTGTTTAACTGCTTTGCTGCTGCAACCGGTTACAATGATGCTAATAACTACTTTTCAGCATCCAATCCAAACTCTTTAATTCCTTGTTTGTTTAACTGGTTTGTTATTCTAACTCCCAGTTGAGATGTTTTGCTAACTTCAACTTTTTGGAATCCAATCGGAACTTTAATGGAAAAATAGGTTAGCCCCATGGACGTTGTATCATCCCACAGCAGTGGCACCGGCCCAATAGTGCATCATGAATTGCCAACTGCTGATGTTCTAGAGGCAAGAAATAGATTTTACTTTTGTACTTAGAGATGAAGTTGACATGATGAGGAAGCAAACAACACAATCACAAGCAGTACTCAAGACAACCATTAAATATTTGGTGGATTTCAAAACGAAGCAAGCTGAGACTGGCCGCATTGTTATTTCAGTAATCTTTAGTGCCTGCAAAGTTCACAGAGTTTCAAAATTCCGGCCCTAGGAACAAACACTAGTCATGTTGGATTGTTGGTCATAGTGACATGTACCCAGATTACTACTGCAGGCCAGGTTTGTTGACAACTTTACTTGTATTTCTTACTCATTCGATATGATATCCAATTATTCACGTCGATTATTTGCAAACAATAAGTGCTAGACCAGTTTCTTGATTAAGATTTTGGATGGTCTCTTACTGCAGTTACAATTCTTCATACTTGTCCTAATAATCTCACAAGTAATGATTGATTCACTACCTCTATGCTGCCTTGTCATATTTGTTGTCAATATTATTTTAGGGTGGACCACCCTGTTTCAAAACGCAGACATGAGTGAATAGTATTTGTGTGTGTGATCTCTTCCATCATGTGTGGGCAACGAACAATGCATTGTATAGAAAGAAAGTGTCATATCCACCTTTTACATAGACTGCGATCTTTTACATTGAATACAACCTGCCTACTTGCTTTGTGTCGCACTACCAGCACTCCACCCTTGAAGCTAAACATTATGCCACTAATAATTCCTTAGTTTATTTGTTCAAATTAGAATTCGATATGATTCTAATGTTCCTACTTCAGTTTTGAAATGTTTGTCCGCCTGTTATAGAGACATAAGAGATTTGTATTCCTGTGTGTGGTCTGGTCAAACCGGTCGGGGATGAACTTTGTATACGCAAGGGTTTGTAGGGAGACACTCTCCAAGTTGAATCCGCAATGCATTCCATAGATAATCTGACTCCTTTTTATGTTTTCATGAATCTCAGATACTGAACAACATCATAATGATTATGAGCTTGTGCACATGAAAAGAATAAAGCTGAACAATTTCATACATGCCAAACTTGGCATTAAGGGACTGAAATCAAGTCTGGATGTAATGCAATGCAAACGGTCTCCACCTACAGATTCGTGCTCAGAATATGATCCTAACAATGATTCTGAGCTAGAGGGAGACCTAAGTCAATGTAGCTCCCTAGTGGATGAGTCAGAGGCAGATGCCCTATCTTATTCACCCATCAATGTGCTTGCTCTAACTTTCCAAGGTTATATTGGTCGCACATATCTTGCAATTGATGCTTTGCATTACTTCTACTTTGTTGCACTGCCATTAGCTTAGTTTACACATTGGGTATGTGAATACGCCCTGCCTATCCATTTTTAGTACATATTCCATCTGTCATCATACCATATTTATCCATTCAAATGTTTTTCTTGTGTATAAGATGTTCAAAAGGAAGAGAGCGATTGTTGATCGCGGAGGAGCACGAACAAAGTTTTTGGAAAAGGTAGTGACACCTGATAAATCAAATAGCCCATTAGGTGTAGTTGCAATATCACCAGACCCACAAAACACGGCCCCAACTCTAGCAAACTATAGCCTTACTACAATGGTCATCTCCGATGCCCAAACTCAGTAGACCCCAACTGCATCAAATAGTATTATGATGCTAGTTGACATAGCAACAGCTCTACGACGCAAAACCCCCATTCCAGCAAAGAGTACACCAAATCTAGTTGCCAAATCCCTTTTCGAATGAGAGAGAGCCCCAATTGCAGCAAGTAGGACCCCTGTTCCACTTCTTCCCAGTTTAGAAGACGAAGCTTATATTGTTGTGAGGAACTTTGTGCGCATCTTTCCTTCATGGAAAGATTATACCACAGACACAGAACAATTTCCAATCTTCCTCCGCAACTTACGTGTAAGTAATGTACTAATGTTATTCATGGTAATTAGTGCATATGTTTCTGCTGACAGAAGGCACAAGATTTCATTCTTTTAAGTAGGCGAGGACCAAACTGGATAGTCAAGACGAGCAAGGGTTGGTTGCGCTTTTCAAGCACTCGTTGATGAAGTATCGTTCCTACCCGAGGCAAGCGCACTTTGATGGCAAGCCTCTAAATGAAATTTCTGTAAAGTCTCCGGTGATACATTTATCAGAAAATTACTGGAATAATCTTGTTACCATTGGTCTCGTCTGCAGCGTAAGGTATTGTCTATGATATCACATCACAATTTGAACTACATTTCTGCATGTGCCTTACTGTCTCACTTGTACAAAAACTGTTTGCAGAAGAACATTCATTCTCAAGGGACCACAGAATCTCGCAACTAACTGCACACTGCATTCCTCTTGTGAGTACCTCTTGCCCTGTATGACCATACTTACTTTCATAGCTGGTTGATTATGTAGCATCACTGCACATGTTAGCCTCGTTATCCCCCATTTTGTGGACATTATAAGATCCGTATCGACTCTTACATAAATTTACAATCAACCCAATGCTTTCGAAGATGTTTAGCTCTGAAGTCCTCTTGTAAGGACTGAACATCGTCTATCACTGTACTTAGATTAACAACTACTCCCTCCGTCCCATAGCGTTTTCTAAAGTACACCAGTGTACAAAACACTCTTATATTATGGGAAGGAGGGATTGGTTCATTGTGTAGCATTCTGCATCTTATCTCCCTCGCCACCATTTACTAAAAAATACTAGATCTATATTTAATCTTACCGAAAAGTTTAATACACAGACAATTCCAGTGCAAAAGTGTAGCCCATTGCTCTTGTCAGTACCATTTGTCCTGTAACGCTTGTACTTAGAGGGATTGGTAGTTGATTATGTAGCATCAATCTGCATCTTATCTTCATTCTCCTCTATCCCTTCCAGTATTATCATATCTATAATTACTCTCTCCAAAATGCAGAGTAAAGGCAATGCTTATGAAGAAGTTTCTATGCTGAAATTCTTGAGTTATCCTTCCCTTGACATGGAGAAGGGCATTATAGAGCCGGTGTTAACTGTAAATGTAAGTCACTCCTTCTAAAGCCTTTATTCCTCAACTGCTATTTAATTTGCTCATACTCCCTATCGTCAACTGCCGTTTAGTTTGCTGTTTCTATCAAAATGCATGTTCGCAACAATTGTAAGTTCCAAGTTTTAGTTGTAAAACCAAATTCCTTATTCATACCATGCACATTACTCAATACTCCCTATATGTATGCTAGTTTTTTGTGGATCTATAATCCAGTGTGTGGTGAAGCAGCCCATGTTTGCACCTTGTCATCTCCTGTTTTATCTTATTGATGTAGCTGAGGATATGAACATCATGCCATGCAGATAACCCGGCGGTCCTAGTCTATCACTATTGTCGATGGCAAGTTACACCGTTGTAGCGTAACAGGTGTGTTCCAGCGTTGTGTTTCTCCCGCAGAGGGCCGTGAGATCTTGCATGAGGTTCATGAAGGCGATTGTGCTCATCACGCTGGCTCAAAATCTTTAGTGGACAAATCTTTTCGTCGTGGGTTTTATTGGTTGACGGCTCATGCTAATGCAGAGCATATCGTCAATAAATGTGATGGCTGTCAGAAATTTTCTCGACGGACTCATGTGCCGGCTCAAGAGTTGATGATGATTCCAATTACTTCGCCGTTTGAAGTCTGGGGGCTCGATATGGTTGGACCTTTCAAAAGGTCTAAAGATAAGAAAACCCACCTCTTGGTGGAGGTTGACAAATTTACCGAGTGCGTTGAAGAAGAGTCGGTCAGCAAGTGTGACACGGCGACAGCAGTTCAGTTTGTTAAAAAGCTTATTTCCATTTTGGTTACCCTCGTAGTATCATTACTGATAATGACACTAATTTGTCTAAGGGTGCTATGAAGGATTTCTGTCAACGAGAGCATATTTGTCTTGATGTTTCTTCTATGGCTCATCCGCAGTCTAATGGTCAAGCTGAGAGGGCTAACTAAGAAATTTTGAGAGGCATCAAACCTCGGCTTATGGTTCCTTTTAAGCGAACGTCGGGTTGTTGGGTCGAGGAGTTACCTTCAGTACTCTGGAGTATCAATACCAACCCCAACAGGTCAATAGGCTATACGCCTTTCTTCACGGTCGATGGGGCAGAGGCGGTTCTTCCAAGTGATATCCGTCACGAATTGCCTCGTGTGTCGGCTTATGTTGAAGCTGATCATGAAATAGCACGTCAAAATGCACTCGATGCTTTGGATGAGTGACCTTGCGGCGACTCGATCGGTGATATATCAACAAGACCCACGTCGCTATCACATCCACAGAGTTAAGACCCGGGCGTTTCAAGAAGTCGACTTGGTGCTCCGGTAGATCCAAGGTCAAATAGATATGCACAAGTTATCCCCACCTTGGTGACGGTGTCCTGGACTAGGGGGTACTCACCACGTTGTCTCCCGATCAGTTGGATTGTGCCAAGGCCCCCATGGCCCTTTACTCATGGGCCAGTTCGGACAGCCGATGTATGCACGAGGAAGATTCCACAAGGCTTGGTGATCAAGACAAGGACTCCTCTCCACCGACGTATTCAACTAGGCCTCTAGTACATTATACAAGCCGAGGCCGGGCTAGTCGATAGATATATGCTAGATCACCATGATATTATTCATCATACCCTTAGGATTTAGACCACAACATATGATCTCGAGGTAGATCAACTCTTGTAATCTCTATATTCATCAAGATCAATCAAGCAGGAAGTAGGGTATTACCTCCATTAAGAGGGTCCGAACCTAGGTAAACATCGTGTCCCCTGTCTCCTATTACCCATCGATCCATGACACACAGCTTGGGACTCCCTACCCGAGATCTGACGGTTTTGACACCAACAATGGTGCTTTCATTGAGACTTCCGCTGTGAGATCAATGAAGGATCAATGGATCGTCTGCAGATTAACTGCAACGTCGGCATCTTCATCACCGGCTCGACTGGTCACCTTGGCTCGACGGAGGACTGCACTACGCATCAGATAGTCATGTTCGGACGCTGACCTTCATCAACATCAACTCCGATCTCTCTCAAGATCATGGAGGAATCATTCATGGAGCCCGGGGGCTCAACGTCAACATTGCCCTTGAGCGACTGTGCTATTTTTTATGGACAGCGAACTTGTATCCACCGCCATGGCCTCCTCGAGTGTTGTTTTAACAATTGCTTCAGCGGAATTGTGCAGAATTAAGTCTACAACAACCATGCAAAATTTCATCGAGTTCCGATGGAGGAATCTCCGGCAATCTACGATATACCGGAGCCGTGTCAAATCTGGACGGGAATCTGGACGAGTTTAGGGCGTGGTCTCTAGAGCCTAGCTCAGAGGTCCTTTGGATGATCCAGCCATTCATCTGCTGCGGAATTCCCACATCTACCACCCCTCAAAATTTCAGCTCGATCCGACGGTTCAAAATTCGGGAACCTTCCGATTAGTGGACCAATTTTCTGATTTGTTTTCTGCGCGAATATGGATCCGAACCGAATTCATGTTTCTTTATGAACGTGATATTGGACAACCTTTTTAAAGGAATTGTCTTCTAGGGTATTGTGCGTTGTTCTTAACACGTGCCCATAAAATTTTAAGCCTTCTCTGAGGTACTCTTCACCATCACGCTAGTGTCAAACTAGTCCGGTAACATTGCTCCACGGTTGCCAACCTGCGCTAGACACGTCGTCGCTTTGTTGAGCCGAGCTCAACTTCTTCGGATCATCATCTCGGCGAGCCAAACAAGAGTTCGGCATCACGAAGGATAAATCATCACCAACATCGCCGCCCCACGGATTACACGGTACGGGCACACCGGCATCGCCGCACGGTCACTTCATCAAGCCGGCATTGACCACGTCACGAGTTACGACCTGCATCGCATGGCCGCACTGTTGCTTCTTCAAGCCGATGTCCATCACGCCGACCTACTTCGACTCATCGGCTGACATGGAGGCTTTGACACCTCGGGTGGACCGGGGGCTCCGCTATTTCTTCATCAACATGCTCTGGTGACTTCGGCATCGCCGGTCGACCAACTTCGACACATCGGCTGGCATGGCGATTGGTTCAGACCGGGCCGCGCTGTCACCTCGGCATGCCGACGTCCTCGTCCCACCTCCTTCGACACAATTGTGTCATCGCCTTGGCGTGCTGCCCTGTGTTGGCAACCCCACGCCGTTCGCTTCATCAACCTATTCAGGCGGAGACTCCGACGTCATCCGCCACACCTCGGCTAGACTGGGTGCTTCACCTCCTCGGATTGCTGAGCTCTTCGCTCGGCACCTCGGGACCGGTTTGGGGGCTGGGACCTCATCCCGCCGTAAGCTCGGGCCGCGTCACCAACGATGAGCACATTAACCAGCTAGGTCGTTTTCATGCTCAAGTTTCTTTTTAATGTTTAATTTTTGTTCGGTTCGACCAAACATTATATTCGTGTTTAAAAAAAGCATTTTGCTAAAACAATGTTTATTACAAATGGTGTTTGTTAAAAACAATTTTCTTTACCCAAGTTAACTGGGGCTCTTCAAATTATATGAGTCGTTTTATAGTAAATGTGTTTTCTTCTTGGTCGTTGCAAATTCTTTTTCTACCGCTCCTTTTTCGACTCGAGTGTGTGATCAATAGCCGAATAGCCTAGTTTGCCTTTAAAGCTGCTCGAATTTAGCTTGCTAAACTGGCCTCGAAGAAGCACTCCGCCGGGATAAGGAGCTTGAAGCCAAAGGCTGACCTGCTTGAAGTTTCGAGATCGGATGTGTCATGTTAAAGCACGACAGAAGCACAATTTTTTTTGAAATACCAATGTTCAGATTCGCACAAAAATCTTGATTTAGTTCGCACGTCAAGCTTTTACATAAGTTTTTTGGATTTTCGAGGTTATGGCACTTTTTAGCTATTTGTTTGTTTTTTTAGGAAGCGGGTCATCTTCATGACCGAGGTGCTCAGCATTATAATTCAGCTCGGAAGATCTCTTCTGACCCACTTTCGATGTCAAAACCGGCGGATCTCGGGTAGGGGGTCCCGAACTGTGTGTCTAAGGCGGATGGTAACAGGAGGCGGGGGACGCGATGTTTACCCAGGTTCGGGCCCTCTCGATGGAGGTAATACCCTACTTCCTTCTTGATTGATCTTTATGATATGAGTATTACAAGAGTTGATCTACCACGAGATCGTAAAGGCTAAACCATAGAAGCTAGCCTATGGTATGATTGTTGTTGTCCTACGGACTAAAACCCTCCGGTTTATATAGACACTGGAGGGGGCTAGGGTTACACATAGTCGGTTACAAGGGAGGAGATCTACATATCCGTATTGCCAAGCTTTCCTTCCACGCCAAGGAGAGTCCCATCCGGACACGGGACGAAGTCTTCAATCTTGTATCTTCATAGTCCAATAGTTCGGCCAAAGGATATAGTCCGGCTGTCCGAGAATCCCCTAATCCAGGACTCCGTCAGTAGCCCCCGAACCAGGCTTCAATGACGATGAGTCTGGCGCGCAGATTGTCTTCGGCATTGCAAAGCGGGTTCTTCTCCAAATCTTGAATCCCTATTGAGCAGTGTCCGGCTTCCCATAAATGTTGCACTCCTTGGCTTCCGCGCCTAATAATGGCTATCTTCCACACGTCGAGCGAATGCGAGAAGCCAGGGCATTTTAACATTTTCCTCCCTAGCCGTGCGAATAAATCGCCTATTAAAGAGACGGGGATTTTCAGATCCAGATGACACCTTCCTCCCACAGCGAGTATCCATCGGAGCGCACCCGGAAAATCCATCCCAACATGGCCGGCCATTGCAGCTCCTCCTCTCGCTCCCGTAGCCCTAAGCCCGGAAATTTGGAAGAAGTGTTCCGTCCCCCACAGCCAATTAGTAGAGTTACAGACCCAGGGATTTCTCCCCCCAGCGTATATGGTCCTCGTTCGAGCTGGGCTCGCAACCTACAATGGCGGGGAGCAAGCAGAGAGCTTTCCCAACCCATCCAGGGGGGAGCGGGTATGCCTTGTCCCTTACTTATTAAGAGGGCTCGGATTTCCAATTCATCCGTTCCTCCGCGGGCTCCTGGAGTTCTATGGCCTCCAGCTGCATAATTTTACTCCTGCCTCCATATTACACATCGCTGGCTATGTCGCCCTTTGCGAGCTATTTCTGGGCTGCGAAGCTCATTTCGAGCTATGGAAGAGGCTATTCTACCTCATACCCCGTACACAGGAGGGGTCAATATACCAAGTGGGCGGAGCCGAAATATGGCGCATCGCCGGTACCGGATACCTTTCCGGTACTCCGAAGAAGACATCCGAAGACTGTTCTTGGGAGTGGTTTTATATGGAGGACTTCCCTCTTCCGGACCCTACTCGGATGGGCCTTCCTGAGTTCGGCAACGCTCCCCTGAAGAAACGCCGCAGCTGGCGCCCTCGGAGCCCCCAGGAGGAAGATAACGGGGAGGTCCTTTACCTGATCGGTCGGATACAGATACTGGGCTAGTCAGGGTTGACAGTAATCGAAGTTATGTCAATATGCATAATGCGGGGGGTGCAGCCACTTCAATATTGAGGGCACCCCATGTGGCACTTCAACGGAGAAGACGATGCCACCCACTGCGGTCGTAAGGGACCAGACTCAGTCGCTGATCTAGCAAAAAATCTATCCGATCTGTGCAAAGGAGAGGAAGAGGAGTTCGCCCGCATCAAGCCACGGGATAGATTCTCCATGTAAAACCCTCCAAGCTGGGTGAGCTGCTACTTTTAACCCCGGACCTTACCGCGTTCTTTGTCATAGATACTTACTTTGCTGCTTCATAGTGGGAGCTGCAAAAGGCTGCGAGGGAGATCCACAACCCGCCTCCACAACCAGAGGACCCTGACCGGGCCCTCGACCCCGGACTCGAAGAGGATCCAGACATGTTTGTGGAGATGATTGACAGGACGTTCTATCAATTGAGCTGCGATGATGCCATGGTGGCCATCATAGCCGATTATCCTAGACTACTCCCTGCATCGGATGAAGTAAAAAAAGAGTCCCAATGTCCGAAAAGGATCCCTTTTTTTTACTTCACCTACTGCACACATATGGTGTCTTACAGGGAAGGCCCTCGGGACGCCATGCCGAACCCGCAGTGACTCACCCACAAGGGGCACTGAAGCCGGGCAGAATTAAAAGGAAGGCGGTCAGGACTGAGACGCCGTCGCAAAGGTATGAAACGGAACCCCGCTCCTTGATTGTCGTCTCTTTAAAATATGATAATGCCCATGTTTCCTCGTAGGAAAAACTCTCGCCGGACTATATCCGGAGAGATTGCCGGTCATGCCTCCACCAGCCGGGCTCTAGAGCCGGACCTTGAGGCGGAGGCTAACATAGGGCCAACACCGGACGTTCCTCCTACAGAGGATGCGGATAGGCTGTCTGCCGCGAATTCCGAAGTGGAGAGTGCCATGAATCACAGGCGCCGCCGGGCCGTACTCCGCAACGCTTGTTTCTCGCAAGAGGCGTTCGACGCCTTTAACTCAGGAGACGCGTACATCCAAGCTGCTCAGAGTGGTCTTGCCAAAGCTACGGACCAATATGTAAGGGATATACGGGTAAGAAAATCTAATAATTATGTATATCAGTAGCCCCTGAGACTTGAAATAGTTGGCACAACTGATTTAAGGATCATTGTTTGCATAGGTTCTTATGGAGAAGAATACCCGGTTGTCTCAAGAACTGAAGGAGTGCAAAGCCCAGCTTCAGGCCGCACTTGCCGCAGTAAAGGAGTCCGAGAAGGCCCCATCTGGTAACACTTACTTCTTTTGCAAAGAGTGACAGGTACCAGGTAGTATACGGCACGAATGCAGAGCTAACAATAGATTTTGCAGATGAATCCGGAGTGAATCCGGAGGTCGTGACAGGGAATGATCCGCATGCTCAACGACATCTAAAGGCTGGCGAGCGCGTGCTTACAAAGGTTAGGCGGGAGAAAAACTATCTCCAAGACACCAATATCCAACTGAATGTTGAACTGAAAGATGTTCGGGCCCAACTTGCTGATTCCGTAAAGGAGAATAAGAGGCTTCGACGCGGCATTTTTAGTAAGTGCTTGAACGAACTTTTAAAGAGTTCGGCGAAGAAACCGACTAACAGAGTTATGTCTGCAGGTATGCTAACAGGTCGTCCTGCGGAGGAGATGCCCGGGTCTGCTGGTGATCTTCTGCCAGAGCTCTCACAACTGCACGAACAAATTTGGCAGGTGACGCAGGGCATTGCCCAAGCCTTGTGGCCATCCGCCTCCCTGCCAGGAGGCATGGGGGAGCTTGTAGAGAAGCTCAAGGGAGCGCGGCGGCGCTTTCGAATATGGAAGATATCAGCCTGCCGACAAGGTGCGAGGGAAGCCTGGGCCATGGTGAAGACGCAATATACCAAGGCTAACCCAAAACACATGGCCGAGGTCGGATCTGTGGGGTCTGATGGGAAAGAGATCCCCGTCAGTTTGGTGTATGACCAAGTAGAATTAGCCGCAAAGTATTCCCAACATGATTGTAGGCTAGACCGCCTGTTGGATGGTATAGAAGAAGAATTTAGTCAGTCTAAGTGACTGTGTACTTCAATTGACATGTACTGTCCCTAGCCAGATTGTAAATCATTTGTCATGGCGGACCTTTTTGCTTCGACCTCTGTACCCGACAGTCCGGAGTGTATCCGAATACCCACTCAGTTATGTAAAACCGGGGTACGCGTGGAAACCAGGCGTAGGGGTCATAAGTGCTTGAACAGACAAGTACCCGACTAGCTATGTTATATTACATGGATAGTAAGAAACATCTTCCAGGGAAAATAGTTCTGTTAAGGGTTCCTTTCCCTGGGTACGCATGCCCTAATGTGCATGTCCAAGCTTCGAAAAGAGACGCGGGATATAAACATCTGGGGGCATGTATTGCAATAAATAAAGGTCATCTTTTGTTCACCGACCAAGTATTCCCTTAAGAACGCTAGCTTTCGGCTTCACCAAGTTTGAGGTACACATCCGGCTGACCCGGCAGTAACAATCGCAGAGGTGCTCCCCTTATGCCCTAGCCAAATTAACGGGAACGTAGGGCATAAACACAAGAGCCAGGCAATCCAGCTTGGCCAAAACTTAAGTCATATCGATGCATATAATGGCGAAAAATGGTACATGCTGAAGAATAACGCATGTGTGGGGAATAAAGCCCGGAAAATAGTTATATTAAGCTTCTGTATAGGAAGCCCCCAGGTATAATGAGCGCGGCGAGCGCGTCAAGATTGTGTAGTCAAGACACATTGTAGCCTTTAAGGCCTTGAAGGTAAGAGGGGAAAAAAGAAAGAAAGAAAAGACAGATAACGAATATATAAAAAAAGTTGACAGAGGTAGGGAGACGAACACAGAGTCCGGCACTAGGCGTAGAACCTTTGGAGTCTTGCTGCGTTCCATGGATTTGGCTCGAGTCGATTGTCCGATGCATCCCGTTGACGGTACGCTCCACCGTTCAGAATTTGGTCAATAATGAAGGGACCTTCCCATTTGGTCCTGAGCTTGTTCTTTTTCTTCTCCGGTAGGCGTAGAACAAGTTCGCCAATGTTATATGTTTTGGCCCGTACTTCTCTGCTTTGGTATCTTCGAGCCTGTTGCTGATAGAATGCGGAACAGGCTTTTGCCATGTCGCGCTCCTCCTCCAGGGCGTCCAAACTGTCCTGCCGATCAAGCTTGGCTTCTTTCTCTTCATACATGCGCAATCGAGGTGAGTCATGAATTATGTCGCAGGGCAGCACCGCCTCTGCACCGTACACCATAAAAAAAGGTGTGTATCCAGTAGTGCGATTCGGCGTGGTCCGCAGCCCCCATAGTACGGAGTCGAGCTCCTCTACCCAGTGCGTATTTGATTCCTTTAAGGATCGCACTAATCTGGGTTTAATGCCGCTCATGATAAGACCATTTGCTCACTTGACTTGACCGTTAGTTTGCGGGTGATAGACAAAAGCATAATCGAGCTTATTGCCCATGTTGCTGCACCAAATTTTTACCTCCTCGGTTGTAAAGTTCGAGCCGTTATCGGTGATGATGCCGTGGGGGACGCCGTAAAGGTGTACCACCCCGGATATGAAGTCTATCACTGGTCCAGATTCGGCCGTTTTAACTGGTTTGGCTTCTATACATTTGGTGAATTTATCCACCATGACCAATAGGTATTTTTTCTTATGGCTTCCCCCTTTGAGGGGTCCGACCATATCAAGTCCCAAGACCGCAAAAGGCCAAGTGATGGGGATTGTTTGGAGAGCGGTAGGCGTCATATGGCTTTGGTTTGCAAAAAGCTGGCAACCGACGCAACGTTGAACTAGGTCCTGTGCGTCTGCCCGGGCCGTCGGCCAGTAGAAACCTGTACAGAAGGTCTTGCTTACAAGGGCCCGAGCTGCGGCGTGATGGCCGCCAAGTCCAGCATGAAATTGTGCCAGAAGTTGCCGCCCTTCCTCTTCGGAGATGCACCTTTGAAGGACTCCGGTAGCGCTTTTCTTATAAAGCTCTCCCTCGTGGACCTTGTAGGCTTTAGACCGCCACACAATGGAGTGTGCCTCGTTTGGGTCTTTGGGTAGGTCCTGCCTAGTTAGGTAGGCTAGGTATGGTTCTGTCCACAGGGCGATGACGGCCATTATCACGTGGGCGGAAGGTGTTATTTCGGTGGCGGAGCCTCCGATTATGTCAGAGTGTTCGGTATCTGGTGTTGTGGCCGGGTCCGGACTATTGTTACCAGTCTCTCCTTCCCATACCACGGATGGCTTGAATAGCCTTTCCAAGAAGATATTAGGTGGGACAGGGTCGCGCTTAGCGCCGATGCGGGCGAGGATATCCGCCGCCTGATTGTTTTCCCGGGCCACATGGTGGAATTCAAGCCCCTCAAACCAAACTGACATTTTGAGGACGGCGTTGCGATAAGCTGCCATTTTTGGATCCTCGGCGTCGAAGTCTCCATTTATTTGAGATATTGCGAGGTTCGAATCCCCACGCACCTCTAGGCGTTGAATACCCATGAAGACTGCCATCCGGAGACCATGTAACAGGGCCTCGTATTCTGCTGCATTGTTGGAGTCTGTGTATAGTATTTGGAGAATGTATTGGACTGTATCTCCGGTGGGGGATGTCAGGGCGACACCAGCCCCCAGACCAGCCAGCATTTTGGAGCCGTCAAAGTGCATGATCCAATTGAGTATCGCTGCATTTTAGGGAGTTAAACTTCATCCATTCGGCGATGAAATCGGCCAGTACTTGTGACTTAATGGCTCGCCGTGGTTTGTATATTATGTCGAACGGGAGGAGCTCAATAGCCCATTTAGCTATTCGGCCCATGGCTTCGTGGTTGTTTATTATGTCGTTGAGTGGCACTTTGGAGGCCACCGTAATTGAACACTCTTGAAAGTAGTGTCATAGTTTCCGGGATGCCATGAAGACCGCGTATGCTATCTTTTGATAATGTGGGTACCGTGATTTGCATGGAGTGAGGACAATGGATACATAGTATACCGGCTTTTGAAGTAGGAACTCATGTTCGTCCGTCTCTCGTTCGACAACGAGTACTGCACTTACGACTTAGTGTGTTGCCGCTATATATAACAACATTGGTTCGCCTGCATTTGGCGCGGCCAGGATTGGGTTTGTGGCCAAAACGGCCTTTATTTCCTCTAGTCCATCCGTGGCCGCATCCGTCCACTCGAAGTGTTCGGTGCGTCGGAGAAGGCGATAAAGAGGCAGTGCCTTTTCCCCTAATCGGGAGATGAAGCGGCTTAAGGCAGCTACACATCCAGTTAGTTTCTGTATTTGCTTGAGGTATGTTGGGATGGCCAACTGTGACAGAGCTCTGATTTTTGCTGGATTTGCTTCGATTCCTCTGTTGGAGACGATGAAGCCAAAGAGCTTTCCGGCGGGCACGCCGAAGATGCATTTTTCCGGATTGAGCTTAATGTCGTATGTTCGGATATTATCGAACATGAGCCTCAATTCGTCTATTAAGGACTCGACGTGTCTGGTTTTAATGGCCACATCGTCTACGGATGCCTCCACTGTTTTGTCGATCTGTGTTTCCAAGCATGTCTGAATCATGCGTTGATAGGTTGCACCAGCGTTTTTTAGCCCGAAAGGCATGTTGTTGAAATAGAATGGGCCGTATGGAGTGATAAATGCCGTTGCGGCTTGATCGGACTCCGCCATCTTAATTTGATGGTATCCGGAGTATGCGTCGAGGAAACACAATTAGTCGTGTCCTACGGTAGTGTCGATAATTTGATCGATGCGAGGGAGGGGGGAGGGATCCTTGGGGCAAGCCTTATTAAGGTCCTTGAAGTCGACACATAGGCGCCATGATTTGTCCTTCTTTGGTACCATCACCAGGTTTGCTAGCCAGTCCGGGTGTTTTATTTCTCGGATGAATCCGGCCTCCAGTAACTTGGCTAGCTCCTCTCCCATGGCTTGTCGCTTAGGCTCAGAGAAGCGCCGAAGAGTTTGCTTGACCGGCTTGAACACCTTTAGAATGTTAAGGCTATGCTCGGCCAGCCTGCGTGGGGTTCCCGGCATGTCTGAAGGATGCCAGGAGAAGATGTCCCAATTTTTGCGCAAGAACTCCCATAGTGCGGCGTCTACTCTGGGGTTCAATTGTGCCCCGATGGATGCTATTTTTGTAGGGTTCGTTGGATGGACTTGGAATTTGATTATTTCGTCCGCTGGTTTAAAAGAGGTGGACTTGGGTCTTTTGTCGAGTATCACGTCGTCCCTGTCCATTGTGGAGCACATCGAAGTTAGCTCCTCGGCCGCGAGGGCTTCGGATAACGCCTCAAGGGCCAGTGCGGCTGTTTTGTTTTCGGCGGAGTGCTATGTCCGGATCACTAACTAGAGTGATGATTCCATTGGGCTTTTGAGCTTCATGTACCCGTAATGGGGTATAGCTTGGAAGATCATGAATGCCTCCTGCCCTAGAAGCGCGTGGTATCCGCTATTGAACGGGCCCACTTGGAATGTAATTTCTTCGGACCTGTAATTCTCGGGCGTGCCGAATACCACATCTAGTGTGATTTTCCCAGCACATCGTGCCTCCCGACTAGGGATGATTCCTCTAAAGGTCGTGCTGCTTTGCTCAATGCGGCTTTTGTCTATTTCCATTTTTCGAAGAGTCTCCTCATAGATGAGGTTTAATCCGCTGCCGCCATCCATGAGCACTTTAGTAAGCCGGAAGCCGTCCACAATTGGACTAAGGACCAAGGCGGCTGGTGCTCGGGCTATTCGGAATTTAGGTTCGTCACTGGCATTGAAGGTGATGGCCGTATCGCTCCATGGATTTATTGTTGCCACGTGGCAGACTTCGGCGAGGCTGCGGAGTGCTCTCTTACGCCTATTATTTGAGGCGAAGGTCTCAAAGACTGTCAATACCGTATTGTTGTTTTCCACGGGATGGTGTTCTGCGGTACTGTTGATGAGGAGATCCTCCGCTCTTGGCCACCTGCAGGGAGTACCCAACATGCTCTAAGGCTATGTGTTGGCATGGTATCCGCTGTACTGTGAATTTTGCATGGCCCATTAAGCCATCCCTCCAATACGGTTCCACGCCCTGTAGTGGGCTTTTGCTTCTTTGTAATTGAGTCCGGTGACTTATGAGAGTACACCCTTTTAGTTTGGATGGGGGGTTTTGTGAGAGCTGGAGGATCCCAAAATTTTGTTTGTGTTTTCCAGGTGCTCTCCATCGCACAGTATTTCCATACTATGGTCGCCAAGTCAGCGAAGTGTGCTATGTCACGGCGACTTATGGCGTTGAGGATTCCCCTGTCCGTGCAATTTTTGCAAAAGAATAAAATTGCGTCTACCTTGCGATAGTCCTTAACCTTGCTCATTACAAGGAGGAATCTGGCCCAATAGTGGTGTACTGTATCTTGGGGCTCTTGTCTAATGTGGGAAATATCGCTTATATCTGGGTGGGTGGGTGGATTTAAGTCCGAACCCTGACCCGATCTGAGACCCGGGGGCGGAGGAGTTTCCAATCTTAGAACTTCAGGTTCCGGGATGTTGCCCGCTAGGTCAAGCCCGCTGTCTGATTCTAGGTTCAAGGATCGGGCCACGTCCTCCCGTAGACGGGTATCCGGCTCGAAGTGCTCTGGGATCTGGACATATTTCGTCCTCAAGATACAGGAAGAATCGCTGAGTTGCTCCTCCACCACCGCTATCTGATGGGTTACCGGCAGAGAGTTAATCTCCCTTTGGTCGGGTTTAAGCCCAATCCGATCATAGTCCGTAGCGACTCCCAAAGCGGCTATGCTATCCAAAAGCTCGTTCAGGGAGGAGAGTCCATTGGATCCATCTGCTCGGCCAATCCCGAGCCGATGTGGAGGCGATTTTTGATGACCCGAGAGGTCATTGTCGGCGCCGCGGCCGAACGGGCGGTCATGATGAAGTCGCCCAATCGGAGAGTTTGGCCTACAGCCAGGGCTCCCCCGGAGGTGATGCTGTCCTTGACAATGAGACGAGCCATCAAGCCTTATAGTGACAACACAGTGGAACTCTCAATGAAATCACCAATGTCGGTGTCAAAACCGGCGGATCTCGGGTAGGGGGTCCCGAACTGTGCGTCTAAGGCGGATGGTAACAGGAGGCGGGGGACACGATGTTTACCCAGGTTCGGGCCCTCTCGATGGAGGTAATACTCTACTTCCTTCTTGATTGATCTTGATGATATGAGTATTACAAGAGTTGATCTACCACGAGATCATAGAGGATAAACCCTAGAAGCTAGCCTATGGTATGATTATTGTTGTCCTACGGACTATAACCCTCTGGTTTATATAGACACCAGAGGGGGCTAGGGTTACACAGAGTCGGTTACAAGGGAGGAGATCTACATATCCGTATTGCCAAGCTTGCCTTCCACGCCAAGGATAGTCCCATCCGGACACGGGACGAAGTCTTCAATCTTGTATCTTCATAGTCCAACAGTCCGGCCAAAGGATATAGTCCGGCTGTCCGAGGACCCCCTAATCCAGGACTCCCTCACCCACAACTTGGTATCTTTCTCACCGAACTACACCTCGGTGTTAACAATACACACGCCACATCAGGACTAGTTCCCGAGCAGTGCAATGCCAGACGCCTTTAAAGCATTGGCAACATTAACGTGGTTCTGGACTATAGCCGAACCCACCAACCAACGTACTCCGAGGATTCTTCGGCAAAACGTTCTCGGATATTGCTTTATATGCATCAGTTTCGAATTGTGTCTTCGGTTAATAGTTGGATTGCCCGGCTCCCGTGTTTGCCTCCTATGTTCCGCTTTGTTCGGCTTGGTGTGCAAAGGGAGAACCACTGCGATTGTGCTTCCAACTCGCATGGTTAAGCACCTCAGTGGAGAAAGCCGAAAACTGACTGTCACAATAAGCATAAACTGGTCAGTGGTTCGATGACTGTGTTAAACTCTAAGATCGATGGAGGTCACCCTGTGTTAAACGACGGGCCGTTCATAACATTGGCCAAAGTGTTAACAGCTTGACCTCGGTTGATGCCGAACACGAACCGGGGGTTAGTAACTGGCCTCCCAACTTTAAGCTCCTATGACTAAGTGAAAGTTATAAAGCCCGCATATCTGATTGCCTTGTTTCCGCTAACACAACTGCCTCCAGGCACCGAGGCGTCGGCTAAGGGTTGTCTTGTTACTGCGGAAACACCCTGCGTAGCATCTACAAAAGGGGTAGAAGCCGACGATGGGCCACTTTCAAATGATAAACGGTCACAATGGACTCAAAATAAGTATATATCATCAGCGTTTGTATTCATTATACAAGCGTTGCCTTCCGTAATTATCGTTATAAAGCCATAAAATATGCGTCAATTTGACTTAAGATTTCGGCCAAGCTAGGTTTCCTGGCTCCTGTGATTACCACTATGTTCCTGATTGTTCGGCTAGGAGGTAAAGGGAGCACCTATGTGATTGTTACTTCCGGGTCATCCGCATTAGTACCTCAGACTGGGTGAAGCCGAAAGCTAGCTATCATAAGAATATAATTGGTCGGCAACGACGGAAGTGAAAATTTAGGTTCGCTAAAGACCACATAGTTCGGGAAATTTCCCCACACTGAATCCTCAATATTTTCCTCCCACATTGATTGGAGGTGAGATTTCATGATCATGATCAGCATGACAACCCAAAGAAAGGAACCGATAGCAGGACTATTTTCTTTGGAAGATGTTTTTTACATTTAATAGCAATATAGCATATCTCTCCGCATACCTTTGTTTATAAAAGCATATGGCCGGATTGCCTTGTTTGTCGTAAAACTTTGCCCTTCTAAAGGCTTTATAAAGTAGGACAAACACTCCCCAGCTACTGGCCGAGGAGGTTGAAGCCGATGGTCGGTCAACAAAGTATTGTACAATGCGGATCCGAGCATTAATGATGTAAAGTACTTGGATGCATAGAATCATTACACATAAAAATTGCGAGTAAAATCCATTTACTGCAACCCATCTTTTAAACCCCTTGGGGCATACCTTGGCGAGCTTGGATTTCGACCAGCTCTAAGCTCCTTTAAGAGATCTTATTCTCTTTTTGAGAAGTTCGTGTTAAACACAACAAATTTTTCTGTCAAACGGATATCGATACTTAATTCGGCCACTCGTGCCCACATTAAGGCTCGTGGGCTACTGGGATTCGCGCTCATTATTTATAAATATTAAAGGGGCACATCGATCCCCTGATCTGGTGTTGCCACCCGACCAGTGGCTCGGAGGCTACTGCATTGCCTATTCAATGCAGAAAATTCAAAGTGCTCAGTGTTCGGCATGACCGAACTATGGACAAGTCACAAGCGCGTCTTCGGACAACAATAAGTACCCTCTGGGACTTATCCGGCATCAAGCTAATATATCATGGTGACTTCTCACGACCCTCTCTCAGGGGCCCGTCCGCCGATCACTATTACCTCTAATATATTACACTGTGTTTCTATTCCTACCTATGCTGCCGAGCTAGGAGTTGATCCTCGGGCCGATTTCGCGAATTGACCTGAGACTCAAGGGCTACTAGGATCAGCTGTTTCATGTTTTCCTTCAGGTGCATCTCGGGTTTTAGACCGACACACACCTTGAGGGCTACTGGTTATACATATTGACAGCAAATAAAATTACACGCATTGGAAATAAAATCCGCAAACAATCAGCCCATGACTGAGGTGCTGAACCACCTCGAAAGCATTTCGGGATATAGCTCGGATGCAAGTGGCTGGCTCCATAGAGGGAATTTCGTGCATTAAGCTCGGCTAAACTCCTTCAAATTTTTTGAAGCAAGGTGATCTATGAAACCTTGGATATAGTCCGGCATTGGAGCTCAGATACAGTCTCGCGTTGGAGCTTGGACATAGTCTGACGTTGGAGCTCGGATACAGTCCGGCGCTGGAGCTCGGATGCAGTCCGGCATTGGAGCTTGGTTATAACAAGACTCTTTGGATACAGTCCGGCGTTGGAGCTCGGATACATTCCGGTGTTGGAGCTCGGAAGCGGTCCGGCGTTGGTGCTCGGCTGCAAAAGATACCTCGAATGCAGCCCAACGTTGGAGCTCGGATGCAAGAGGACACTACCGCACGACAAACACTTCAAACCGGAGGTGTGGCAATTGATAAAGGACGAAGACTTAAAGGGATCCTCGGATACCCGACGTGTGAGATCTTCAGATTTAGCTCGGCAATCTTCAATATAGAAGATGGGAAGATTTGTTGAACCAGTTTTCAAGACCGACGACCAGAGACGAAGAACAGTTCAGAAGAACCGAGGAGCGTCCCCAACTTGAAGACCGGTTCAAGGGGATACTGACGGTGTCCTGGACTAGGGGGTACTCACCACATCGTCTCCCGATTAGTTGGATTGGGCCAAGGACCCCAATGGCCATTTACTCATGGGCCAGTTCGGACAGCCGATGTATACAAGAGGAAGATTTTACAAGGCTTGGTGATCAAGACAAGGACTCCTCTCCACCGACGTATTCGACTAGGTCTCTTATTATCCTAGGCCTCTGGTACATTAAAGCTGAGGCCGGGCTAGTCGATAGGGATATGCTAGATCACCATGATATTATTCATCATACTGATACGTCTCCTTCGTATCTATAATTTTTTATTATTCCATGCCAATATTCTACAACTTTTACATACTTTTGGCAACTTTTTATACTATTTTTAGGACTAACATATTGATCCAGTGAACAGTGCCAGTTCCTGTTTGTTCCATGTTTTTTGTTTCGCAGAAAAGCCATATCAAACAGAGTCCAAACGGGATAAATACTGACGGAGATTTTTTTGGCGAATTTTGGGAAGTGGAATCAAAGTGAGACGATGCCCGAGGGGGGCACGAGGGAGGGGGCGCGCCCCTGACCCTCGTGGACACCCCGTAAGGCGGTTGGTGCCCTTCTTTCTCCGCAAGAAATCTAATATCCGGATAAAAAATCATGTTCAAATTTCAATCCAATCGGAGTTACGGATCTCCGGGAATATAAGAAACGGTGAAAGGCCAGATCTGGGGATGGAAAAACATAGAAACAGAGAGAGACAGAGAGACAGATCCAATCTCGGAGGGGCTCCCGCCCCTCCTCCTCCATGGAGGCCATGGACCAGAGGGGAAACCCTTCTCCCATCTAGGGAGGAGGTCAAGGTATAAGAAGAAGAAGAAGGGGGGCCCTCTCCCACTCTCTCCCGGTGGCGCCGGAACGCCGCCGGGGCCATCATCATCACCGCAATCTACACCAACACCTCCGTCATCTTCACCAACATATTCATCACCTTCCCCCATCTATCTACAGCGGTCCACTCTCCCGCAACCCGTTGTACCCTCTACTTGAACATGGTGCTTTATGCTCCATATTATTATCCAATGATGTGTTGCCATCCGCTGACGTCTGAGTAGATTTTCGGTGTCCTATCGGTAATTGGTGAATTTCTATGATTGGATTAATTTGCTTGTGGTTATGTTGTTGTCCTTTGGTGCCCGTGCATGGATCACACCATAGGGTTAGTAGTATGTTGATAGGACTATGTATTGGAGGGCAAGAGCGACAGAAGCTTCAACCTAGCATAGAAATTGAGCATACAGGATTGAAGGGGGACCAATATATCTTAATGCTATCATTGGATTTTACCTTAATGAACGTTAGTAGTTGCGGATGGTTGCTAATAGTTCCAATCATAAGTGCATAGAATTCCATGTCAGGGATGACATGCTAGCAGTGGCCTCTCCCACATAAAACTTGCTATCGGTCTAGTAAAGTAGTCAATTGCTTAGGGATGATTTCACAACTCCTACCACCACTTTTCCACACTCGCTATGCTAACTTTATTGCTTCTTTACCTAAACAGCCCCTAGTTTTTATTTACGCACTCTTTATTATCTTGCAAACCTATCCAACAACACCTACAAAGTACTTCTAGTTTCATACTTGTTCTAGGTAAAGCGAACGTTAAGCGTGCGTAGAGTTGTATCGGTGGTCGATAGAACTTGAGGGAATATTTGTTCTACCTTTAGCTCCTCGCTGGGTTCGACACTCTTACTTATCGAAAGAGGCTACAATTGATCCCCTATACTTGTGGGTTATCGAGACCTTTTTCTGGCGCCGTTGCCGGGGAGTTATAGCGTGGGGTGAATGTTCTCGTGTGTGCTTGTTTGCTTTATCACTGAGTAGTTTTTATTTTGTGCGCTTGTTTTCTATCTTTAGTTATGGGTAGGAAACGCAAAATGCCAAAAAAATTACTGGATCAAATTCATCGTTATGTGCGACACCGCTTATCTCAAAAAGGGAAACTTTTACTGGATCTAATTCATCGTTTGGAATGCTATGCTTGGAATTTATGTGAAATCTATGATTTACTTGTTGTTCTGAAGACCCTAAGAAACACCTTCCCTACCAATGTGAGTTTAGTGATAATGGAATCGTATCGTCGTATGCTAAGCGTGTTTATAATTACTATGATGTTCAACAAATTCAAGAATTTGTTGCTTTTAAGGGTGCTTATGAAATTGCTTCTTTGATTGGAAAGTATGATGCTACTCTTTACAAATCTGAAAATTTTGCCATACTTAAATATTGTTATGATAATTATTCTTCTAATGCCTATGTTAAACCATATATTGCGGACTCCTCCTTTGTCCAAGAAGAGACTAATATTTTGTAGGAGTCTATGGAAGAAGGAATTGATGAAACTGTGGGCTCATTGGATGAAAAGGATGATGAGGAGTGCGAAGAACAAAAGGAGGAAGAGCGGATTAGCTACCCATGCCCACCTTCTAATGAGAGTAATGTAACGCCCCGGATTCGATGCGCCAGGTGTCCGCCAGTTATTCGCCGTCGTTGCCATGTCATGTGCTTGCGTGTTGCATTTTGCCATGTCATCATCTGCATTTCATATCATGTCATCATGTGTATTTCATTTTGCATACGTGTTCGTCTCATGCATCCGAGCATTTTCCCCGTTGTCCGTTTTGCAATCCAGCACTCCTATGTCTCCCGGCGCCCCCTTTTACCTCTTTTCATGTGCGGGTGTTAAACGGTCTCAGAATGGACCGAGGTTTGTTAAGCGACCTTGGTATAGCACCGGTAGACCGCCTGTCAAGTTTCGGATCATTTGGAGGTCGTTTGATACTCCAATGGTTAACCGGGTAACCGTAAAAGCCTCCTTCTCTTTGCAGCCCAACACCCTTCCAAAGTGGCCCAAAACCTAGCAAACTCCCCTCCATGCTCTCGGTCGTTCGATCACGATCGCGTGGCCGAAAACCGCACCTCATTTGGAGTCTCCTAGCTCCCTCTACCTATATAAACACCTCCCCCTCCAAATTAGCGGTCAAAGCCCCCTAACCCTAAAATCGCCTCGCGCCACCGGACACGTCCGGCCGCGATCGGACACGCCCACCGCCGTCCCTCGGCGAATCGAGGGCGCCACGCCACCCCGCCGCCATCTCCACCACGCGGCCCTCCGGCCCAGATCGGGCCCGCCGAGCCCGCCGGGGCCCGGACGAGCCCATCCCGCTGCCCGCGCCACCACGGGCCGGGCTTCGCCACCGCCGCTGCCGACCGGCCGCGGCGCCGCCTCCGCCCGCGCCGGCGCTTCGCCTCCGTCGCCGCCCGGCGGTTGTCGCCACCGCCTCGCCGCCCATGCTCCCCCGCCGCCGCCGTGGCTACCGCCTCGCCCGCAGCTCCCTGCCGCCGCGGCCTCCTCCGCCACCGCCTCCGCCCCGGCTCCCCCTGCCGCCCGCCGTGGCTACCGCCTCCGCCCGCAGCTCCCGCCAGTCGCGGCCTCCTCCGCCAGCGCCGCTCCGGCCGAGCCACGTCGCCGCCAAGGCCTCCCCGCCGGTGGTGGCGCACCCTCGCCGCCCGCCGCCACGACCTCCGGCCGCCCAGCGCCAGGCAGCAGCCAGCGCCCGCCTCCGGCCGCCCGGTGCTGCCCGGCCTCGCCCCTCGCCGGAGAACCCTCGCTGCCCGACCCGGATCCACCCCTCCGACCCGTTGACTTTTTCGGAGGTTGATTTTCTCCGAAGTCCCGAGCGTTTTTTATATTTCCATGCATTTTCATCATGCCATAACTCTCTGCATATAGCTCCGTTTTGCGCGTGTAATATGTCGAATTGTTCGTCTCGACGAGTACATCATTTCATCTCATTGCATCATTTACATTTGAGCTCATCTTGATGCCCGAAATGCTGTTAGAAGAGTGCTATGTGATGTTAGTTTCAGATTCTTATCAGAACTTGCACTTTTGTCATTTTTTCCATGATTGATGTGTGCATCCTATGAACTTGAGTCCTACATGTGTTTTGTAATATGCCATGCCATTTTTCCAGGGGTGTATGCCATGTATTTTTGTGATCTCTGTGGTGACTAGCACAAGCATGCAAACTAGGCTTCATGATGTTGCTGATTTCAGCCCCTGTTCTGCTGATATTTTTATGCCATGTTAACTTGATGCTACCGAGAGATCCATGCTTATTTTGAGATACTTCAGTAAGGATGTTTTGTTCTACATGTCTTGCTATATCCATCGATGCCCCTGTTTGCAATTTTGGAGTGCCATAGCTTGAGTCAATCAAGCTCTACTTTTGCTATAAAATGTTTCCTGGCAGGTTGTTTACATGTTATTCAATTTTGCCAAGGTTTGTTGTAGTTGATCCTTGCATGCTATGATGTTGTTCTTGCCATGTATAGCTTCTATGCCATGTCTTATTACTGTTGGTTTCCTTGCCATGCCATGTATTTCTCTGTGGTGAGTGGTTCAAGCTCACCAACATGCCTACTTATTGTTGTTCCTGCCATGTATGAATCTGTAATATAACTTGCCATGTTTACATGGGTGCTATCATATCTTCTGATCCTTTTTGGCTCATGGTCAGTAAAGGACTTTTGTTCTATGAAATTAGTAGATTCATGCCATGCCTTTGTTTGCCATGTTAAGTTGCTGTACCATGTTGTTTGATAGCTCTAAACATTGCAACCTGATGTTATTTTCTGCAAAGTCTGAAACTGTTATTATTTGCAATCTTGCCATGTGTGTTTGAGCATGTTATAGTGATTTCTGGAGTTAGCTCAGTGTTCATGTTTTGTCATGATTTACCTGTACATCGTGCCCATGCCTTTTGTTATTATGTTGAGATGCTGTAGCATGTTGTTTTGATGCTTGCAATATGCCTAGTTGCTGTTTTGGACAGATTGTTGCTATAACTTGTATTGTGTGTATGTGTTGAACCGTTGCTCCGTTTTGAGTGTGCTCTATATGAAACTTGCTTGATTTTGCATGTAGTTTCATATTATCATGTTGCATCCATGTTTTGAGGTCTTTGCTTAATGTTTGTATGCATTTTGCATCAATGCCATGCTTAACTTGTTTTGCTCATATCTTCTAGGCCGTAGCTCCGAATCTAATGAACTTTATATGTAACTTGACTAGAATTTCGTGTAGATCATCGTGGTGCATCTTAACTTGCTATTTAACAACTTGAACATAAGGTTTATTCAGATCTGGACCAATTTCGAAATTTGCATATGAGGACTTAACGGAATTGTTCTATGTTGTTCCCGGCCTCATTTAAACTTGCTTTGATGTGTTGCTCTTGTTTGCATCATCTCTTGCCATGAGTAGCTTCATGTAGCTTTGTCATGCATCATGCTTGTTGTGCATCATGCCTTGTTCATGTATGGTGTGTTTACCTATGTTGTGTGCTTCTTCTTGTTAGTTCCTGTTTCGTTACGATCGTGAGGATTCGTTCGTCTACGCTTGGTTTGGCTTCATCCGTTCGTCTTCTTCATGGACTCATTCTTCTTCCTTGCGGGATTTCAGGCAAGATGACCGCTACCCTGGATCTCACTACTATCATTGCTATGCTAGTTGCTTCGCTCTTTCGCTATGCTGCGCTACCTATCACTTGCTGCTCAAGCCCCCTATTTGCCATGTCAGCCTCTAACCTTTTTGCACCCTTCCTAGCAAACCGTTGTTTGGCTATGTTACCGCTTTGCTCAGCCCCTCTTATAGCGTTGTTAGTTGCAGGTGAAGATGAAGTTTGTTCCTTGTTGGAACATGCAGATGTTGTTCCTTGTTGGAACATGTTTACGTGTTGGGATATCACAATATATCTTATATTATTAATGCACCTATATACTTGGTAAAGGGTGGAAGGCTCGGCCTTATGCCTGGTGTTTTGTTCCACTCTTGCCGTCCTAGTTTCCGTCATATCGATATTATGTTCCCGGATTTCGCGTCCCTAACGCGGTCGGGTGATTTATGGGACCCCCTTGACAGTTCGCTTTGAATAAGACTTTTCCAGCAAGGCCCAACATTGGTTTTACCATTTGCCTGACCTATTACCTTTTTCCCTTGGGAGTCGCGCATCCGAAGGGTCATATTTATTTTAGCCCCCCCCGGGCCAATGCTTGTCTAAGTGTTGGTCCAAACTAGAGCCACTTGCGGTGCCGCCCCGAGGCAACTTGGGGTATCGTCGGTTGCCGTACATACGCTCATCCGGTCGTGGCTCGAGACGAGATCTGTGGCTACTATCGTGGTGTCGGCACGCCGGAGGTCTTGCTGGTCTTGTTTTATTGCTGTCGAAATGTCTTGTATCCGGATTCGAGACTGATCGGGTCTTCCGGGAGAAGGAATATCCTTCGTTGATCGCGAGAGCTTATCATGGGCTAAGTTGGGACACCCCTGCAGGGTATAAACTTTCGAGAGCCATGCCCGCGGTTATGTGGCAGATGGGAATTTGTTAATATCCGGTTGTAGTAAACTTGAAGCAAACTCTTCTAAAATACACCAACCGTGTGCGTAACCGTGAGTGTCTCTTTTCGGGGTTGATCGAGAGGAGAACACAGTTTCTGGGTTATGTTTGACGTAAGTAGGGGTTGATCGAGAAGAGAAACAAAGGAACGATGCTTGCTAATAGTTCCAACCATAAGTGCATCGAATTCCAAGTCAGGGATGACATGCTAGCAGTGGCCTGTGCCACATAAAAATTGCTATCGGTCTAGTAAAGTAGTCAATTGCTTAGGGACAATTTCACAACTCCTACCACCACTTTTCTACACTCGCTATACTTACTTTATTGCTTCTTTACCTAAACAGCCCCTAGTTTTCATTTACGCGCTCTTTATTATCTCGCAAACCTATCCAACAACACCTACAAAGTACTTCTAGTTTCATACTTGTTCTAGGTAAAGCGAACGTTAAGCATGCGTAGAGTTGTATCAGTGGTCGATAGAACTTGATGGAATATTTGTTCTACCTTTAGCTCCTCGTTGGGTTCGACACTCTTACTTATCGAAAGAGGGTAAAATTGAACCCTATACTTGTGGGTTATCACATACCCTTAGGTTTTAGACCACAACATATGATCTCGAGGTAGATCAACTCTTGTAATCTCTATATTCATTAAGATCAATCAAGCAGGAAGTAGGGTATTACCTCCATTAAGAGGGCCCGAACCTGGATAAACATCGTGTCCCCTGTCTCCTGTTACCCATCGATTCATGACACACAGCTTGGGACCCCCTACCCGAGATCGGTCGGTTTTGACACCGACACTTGGGAAGGACCCTTTGTGGTCAGCAAGAACCTGAATAACTAGTCATATTACCTCATTGATATACGTGAACACAAGGATTCAAGCAAGTCGGAGGAGACCCACCGGCCCTGGAATATTGCTCATCTTCGGCCTTATTACACCTGAGCCATCGGCCCTCGTCTTTGTACATACATTTGTCAGTGTATATATTTTATGATCAATATAATAAAGCCGGCATCCCTGATAATTCAGGGCCACTGTCGTTTCATTTCCGTGTATCTGATTCTTTATTATTTGCTCATAAGGTCACTTGGGGGCTCCCAACCATCGGGTTGAGCTTTCATACCCTCTTGACCAGGCGTGGACGCCGAATCCTGTGTTATCCTGCCTGTTTGCAACTTGCTACTCCGCCAGGTGACCCGCCGAACTCTTAACAGTAAATCTTTTTCAAGACCCTCAACTTGTTAAGGTTAAAACGGCGGCTTGTGTCACGTGAGAGACGGCTTACAGTGAGCTAGGATTATCTCAAAGGTTGTGCATCCTTTGAAAGCTCATGGCCCTGCGAGCTAATTTGTTTGGTCGTGCTTTAGTAAGCCAGCTAGGCAATTATTTGAGATTTTTTGAATCTTTCTTTTGAGTCTTTTGGATTTGTGTCTCCTAATGATTTTTTTTCTTCTACTAAGTGCATTTTTTGGCAATCCGGGTCATGAAGCTCCGATTGTATGACTCATGTGTGAGTATTTTGTGTTTGGTAACCCGCCCTGGCTATGGACTTTAAGTCACCAGTACACCTTGGTTTGAAACAACTGACGTCATGCGATTGCAACTGTTTGTATTGTTACCTGCACTGGATATTGAGGTGTAAGCCGACAGAAGGATCCAAATCTACGGGTATGTTGTCAATAATTATATGAATCTTTGAGGTTTGGTAATCCGCCCTGGCTTTTGAATTTAAGTCCCCAGTATGTTTTGGCTTGAATGGCCTTAATTCTAGTATTTTCCGTAATTGTATAAGATTATATTATGTTTGGGTTGTTATCCGCCCTGGTGAGGGAGTCCTGGATTAGGGGGTCCTCGGACTGCCGGACTATATACTTTGGCCGGACTATTGGACAATGAAGATACAAGATTGAAGACTTCGTCCCGTGTCCGGATGGGACTCTCCTTTGCGTGGAAGGCAAGCTTGGCAATTCGGATATGTAGATCTCCTACCTTGTAACCGACTCTGTGTAACCCTAGCCCCTTCCAGTGTCTATATAAACCGGAGGGTTTAGTCCTTAGGACAACATCAATCCTAATCATAGCCTAGCTTTTAGGGTTTAGCCTCTACGATCTCGTGGTAGATCAACTCTTGTAATACTCATATCATCAAGATCAATCAAGCAGGAAGTAGGGTATTACCTCCAACGAGAGGGCCCGAACCTGGGTAAACATTGTGTCCCCCGCCTCCTGTTACCATCCGCCTTAGACGCACAGTTCGGGACCCCCTACCCGAGATCCGCTGGTTTTGACACCGACATTGGTGCTTTCATTGAGAGTTCCACTGTGCCATCACGATAAAGGCTTGATGGCTCCTTCGATCATCGGCAACGATGCGATCCAGGGTGAGATTTTTCTCCCCGCACAGATCTTTGTATTCGGCGGCTTCGTACTGCGGGCCAACTCGCTTGGCCATCTAGAGCAGATCGAGAGATACGCCCCTGGCCGCCAGGTCAGGTTTGGAAACTTAAACTATACCACCGACATCAGCGGAGACTTGATATTCGACCGATTCGAGCCCATGTCAGGTGCGCCGCACAGTCACGACGAGCATGACTTAGCTCTGCCGTCGGACTGTGTTTGGGAGATCACACCTGTGGCTACTCCCACCCTCAATCCGGAGTAGATTGCGCCGTCTGAGGACGGGCGGATGGAACCCGCCATGGAGGCCCCACACTCAGCGGTGATAGAGCCAAATACTGACTTCACCTCCTACGACACCTGTGTTACCGGACCCTTGGATTCGTCCCCGGCCACGGGCTCCGAACCGCCTGCGTCCGTGCCTATCGAATCTGATTGGGCGCCGATCATGGAGTTTTCTTCCGCGGATATCTTTCAACACTCGCCCCTGGGCGACCTACTGAATTCATTAAGGTCTCTCTCCTTGTCAGGAGGCCCTTGGCCGAACTATGTCCAGCTCAAGTGGGAAGCAGACGACAAAGAAATTCGTTCCCACCCCACCACCCACTTAATAGCCACTGTCGACGACTTAACTGACATGCTCGATTTCGGCTCTGAAGACATCGACGGTATGGACGACGATGCAGGAGAAGAACAGGAACCACCACCCACAGGGTGCTAGACTGCCACCTCATCATATGATATATACATGGTGGACACCCCCAAACAAAGCAATGGCAATAAGGCAACGGAGGATAATCCCCTTGAGAAGCAATCTAAGCACCGGCGTCAGCGGCGCCGCTCTAAGCCCCGCCATAGCAAAAGCGGCGATACCGGCACAAGAGACAATAACGTTGCAGATAGTGCCGAAGACGAAGACAATCCCCTCCAGCCAAGCTTCGAGTGGGAGGATGGGCAAGCTAGCCCTAAGGAACAGGCAACAGACGGAGAATCAGAGGATGACAATCACATGCCTCTCTCTGAAGACGAGGTGAGCCTCAGAGACAAAGAATTTATCGTGCCTGAGGATCCCGTCGAACAGGAGTGCTTCAAGCGTCAGCTTATAGCCACAGCAAAAAGCCTGAAGAAAAAGCAACAATAGCTTCAAGCTAACCAAGATCTGCTAGCGGATAGATGGACCGAGGTCCTGGCGGCCGACGAATACGAACTCGAGCGCCCAACCAAAAGTTACCCAAAGCACATGTTGCTACCCCAACTCGAGGAGGAAGCATTAAAACCTACGCTTGCAGCGTATGATGCGGCTGACCGGCCACCTCGTGGCCGAGACAAAGCGGCATATCAGGCCCAAGTCCAGCCCGCACCTCGTCGCCAGTTAAACAAAAATACCAATGCCCGTGGTAACACGCAGGACCTGCGAGACGTATTGGAAAACATAGCAGGACATGCAAGATCGATCTATGGATCATGGGGGCGCGCCCCAACGCGTGACGACGACCGTCACGCCGGATATACTAAAAACAAATCCGGCAGGGGCGAATACAGCAGACAAGACTCGTATGAACTGCGTCGCGACATAGCCCGGCACAGAGGCGCCACACACCCCCTATGCTTCACTGACGAAGTAATGGATCACGAATTCCCAGCAGGTTTTAAACCCGTGAACATTGAATCATATGATGGTACAACAGACCCCGCGGTATGGATTGAAGATTTCCTCCTCCACATCCACATGGCCCGCGGTGACGATCTACATGCCATCAAGTACCTCCCAGTAAAACTCAAAGGGTCGGCTCGGCATTGGCTGAATAGCCTGCCGGCAAACTCCATTGGCAGTTGGGAGAATTTGGAAGATGCATTCCTTGACAACTTCCAGGGAACTTACGTGCGACCACCGGATGCTGATGTCTTGAGTCACACAACCCAACAGCCGGGGGAATCAGCCAGGAAATTCTGGACTTGGTTCCTAACTAAAAAGAACCAATTTGTCGACTGTCCGGATGCCGGGGCCTTAGCGGCATTTAAGCATAACATCCGCGACGAGTGGCTCGCCCAACACCTTGGCCAAGACGCCGAAGTCCATGGCAGCCCTCACGACACTCATGACCCGCTTTTCTGCGGGCGAGGACAGCTGGCTAGCTCGTAGCAACAACACATCAAGAAACCCTGGCAATTCAGATGCCAAAGATAGCAACGACAGGCCGCGTCGCAACAGACACAAGCGCCGCAACAACAGTGACAATGCCGAAGACATGACAGTTAATGCCGGATTCAGTGCCTCTAAATCCGATCAGCGGAAAAAGCCGTTCAAAAGAAGCAATCCGGGCCCGTCCAGTTTGGACCGCATACTCGATCGCTCGTGTCAAATTCACGGCACCCCCGATAAACCAGCCAATCACACCAACAGAGAATGCTGGGTGTTCAAACAGGTCGGCAAGATAAACGCCGAACGCAAGGGGAGGGAGACACCAAGTGATGACGAGGATGAGCCTCGCCAGCCAAACACTGGGGGACAGAAAAAATTCCCACCAGAGGTCAAAACAGTGAACATGATTCACCTAACGAAGAGGAGGAGCAAACACGCACTCCGAGATGTATGCGCCGTGGAGCCCGTCACCCCCAAGTTCAACCCTTGGTCGGCTTGCCCGATCACTTTCGATCGTGGGGATCACCCAACTAGTATCCGACACAGAGGATCGGCTGCCTTGGTGCTAGACCCAATAATTGACGGATACCATCTCGCCCGAGTCCTTATGGACGGCGGCAGTAGTCTTAATCTGATATATCAGGACACAGTCCGCAAAATGGGGATAGACCCGACAAGAATCAGCCAAAGCAATACTACCTTTAAAGGAGTAATACCAGGCCCAGAGGCCCGCTGCACGGGCTCTCTAGTTCTAGAGGTTGTATTCGGTTCTCCCGACAACTTCCGAAGCAAAGAATTAACCTTCGACATCGCTCCATTCCGAAGCGGCTAACGCACTACTCGGAAGAACGACCTTCGCTCGTTTTAATGCAGTACCGCATTACGCTTATCTTAAGCTTAAGATGCCCGGTCCGCGTGGCAACATCATAGTTAGCGGAAACACAGAGCGTTCCTTACGCGCGGAAGAATGTGTGGTGGCTCTAGCAGCCGAACACTGAACGACCTCTCCAACCAGAATAAATGATCGGTCGTCAAGACCGCGGACACGGCTAGAGCAGTCCGGCGCACAACTAGCTGTGACAGCTTAGGTAAACCTGAGATTGGGTCGATGGATATACCCCCACAGGTGGTACTAGGGGCTTCCCACATGTAAAAAGGACTACAGTTCGGCTTGACCCTATTTAGATTGCATTTAAATGGTTTATTAAGAATAACCAATTTTTCACACGAATACTTTCACCTGGGTTTTTCTCTTTTACAGATGATAATCGTGCTACACCCTTCCAGGATAAGGCTGCGCGGAGACACGTACACGGGCATAAGCAGGGGCCCGCTCAAAGGTTTATTTTAGATTAAGACCACATGTAAACCTTTCTTACTGTCTGTTGTTGCTTCACACCCTCCGGATACTCAACACAACCGAGAGGGATGCTGGCGTTATTGGCATATCATCACGTCAGACTAATGCATGTACCTAGAAATTAAGGGCTCACTATCGAGGGCGTTACTCAGCCCAGTATATGTTGTAAAGTCCGAATACCTTAGGGAGTGTTCGGTGTCGCGAGTTTGGCCTTATATGCATCAGCTCCGAATCATGTCTTTGGTCAATAGTTGGGTTTTCCCGGCTCCCGTGTTTTGCTACCTTACGTTCTGCTCTATCGGCTAAGGTGGCACCAGGAGAACTGCTGCGATTGTGCCCTGGTTCATCTGGATGAGCACCTCAGTAGAGAAAGCCGAAATGACTGTCATGATAAAGCGCGAGACTGGTCAACCACTCGAGGACTCAGTGGAGTCTTCGCGATTCCTCCGCATTAACGAAGGACCGGTTTCCCGGTCATGTATGTACGCGCACTGTATTCGGATGAGCGCGGAAGTACCAGGGGCTATATAGTAGCCCCACCGTCAAACTCCTATGGCTAAGCGAAAGTGTTAAAGCAATATAGTCCGATTGCCTTGTTCGCCACGCTATCACCTCCTTAATGGACCAAGACGTTGGATCAAGTGTGAATACACACTTTTCCAAACACCCCCGCATTACATGGGTGGGGGCTGAAGCAGACGACTGCAAACTTTCAGGTTATATACATACATAAACGGCCGCACAGGAGGCATCATAATACTTTCAGGCAAAAGTATAAACACAGCCTTTATAATCCAAATAGCATCATTTTTACAATTGGGATACATGTCACTCGAACATGATACTCTTCGAGCACTGAGCCTCTATTAGACGAGCGCCTTCTAGGACTTCTTCAAAATAGTGCTCGGCCGAGACCTGGCCTACGGCTGGACCCCGGGTTGCAATAGCGGTGGCCTCCATCTCTGCCCAGTATGTCTTAACACGGGAAAGAGCCATCCGAGCACCCTCTATGCGCGCCGACCTCTTTAGAGCGTCGATATGCGGCACAGCACCAAGGAATCGTTGGACTAAACCAAAATAACTATTTGTCCTTGGTCCTTCCGGCCAAAGATGATCCACGACAGACCTCATGGCAAGTCCAGACAACCTACGGAGCTCAGCCCACTCGGCCATTTGTTCATTTAACAGCAGGGGACGCGTTGGAGCACTGAACTGCAACCAGAACAACTTTTCCACTTCGTGATCTTTCTGATCTTTGAAAAATTCAGTCGCATCAGTAGCACTCGTTGCCAAGTCCAAGTACGCATTTGCGGCACTCCATAATTGATATAGAGGGGAATACTTCGGATCTCCAAACTTCGTCCGCAACAAAAAAGGGCTTCCCAGCCGCGATATCTCCGGCTTGACAACAAAAAGGGCTGCTTCCATGGCTTTCTTCAGGGCCGCCGCTTTCGCTTGGCTTTCCTTTTCAAGAAGCTCATACCAGCCAGTGGCATCTTTCAGCTCAACAGCCATCTTGGCCATTTTATCTTCGCTCTGGCGATGAGCAGCTTGTTCGGCTCTTAACTCTTCGGTCACCTTTAGGGCGGCCGCATCACTTCTCCCGGCTTGTTCCTTGGCTTGGGCATGCTCCGCCCGAAGGGTCTCCACGGCGGCAGCTCCATCTGTAGTCACAGCATATTATAGATACTAGCAACATGATCCTCTTAATATCTATTGACCACCTGAAAATACATACCCTGTGCCTCGTCAAGCCGCTTGTTCAAAAGCGTGATGTCGGCATTTGCCACGTCAAGCTGCCCCCTCAGTTCGGCAAACTCAGCAGTCCGGCCAGCCACCAGACCCTCAGCCGCTTGCACACGGAAGCAGCATGATCATTACCTGGGACTATGATCCTCTGTTTTCTTCCTCTGGACAGCAACCAGAGTCTCAGGGGATACTATCTGTATAGGGCACACCTAGTGTGTGCGATACCGTCAAAAAATATATGTGTTACTTTGCGTACCTCAAAGCCTCTTAGCAGACTCGTAAAAGCTTCATGCAACCCACTTTTGGCGGATGAAATCCTCTCAAGCACCGTACCCATTAAAGTACGATGCGCCGCTGAGATAGCCGCTTGCTCCAGAAGACCCATCGATCGTCGGTTGTGCACGGACAGTCCCGAACTCTTTATGTTGCTCTCCTTAGGAGCGAATACTCAGACTTGGTGGCGAAGGTTACCTTCAGGCTTGGCGGATCAGGAGAAATCCTCCGTGACGACACCTCAGGGTCGTCCGCCCCATGAGGCGGGGAGCCAGGGGGAGGGGTTTCGCTCTCCATCATCTCCGGAAGAAGATCCCCCGAAGACGAACTCTGTTGAGAAGGGCTACGATCCGGACTGCAAGACATACGTCTCGGTTATGTCCTCGAAGATAAAGTAGGATATATCTACCAAAAGTACTCTTGTTCACATACAGCTCGGTGGAGGGCTGACCCCCTTGTGGGCACAATGCGGTAAGGATGCCCTCCGGGGCAGGGCCCCTGACGAATGTTTCGCCCCTCATTTGGAAACCCTCGTTTCCAAGTCTTCAGAGGCGGTCCTTTTCCTTCCTTGGGGAGAGGGAATTTTAGATTCTTCTCCCTAATTATCCTCCTTCACGGAGACACTAATTCCCCCGGTTTGGATGAGTAATGTGTGAGGCCCGCTTTCGGCTTCTTTATTCCTCCCTTTATCTTCCCCTGATGGCACTTGATAAGGTGCGTGCTCAAGCATCCTGGCTAGTACAGGATCCGATGAGCCTTCAGGAAGGGGGGCCGAACACCTGATCATCTTCGCCTTTCTTATCCAGTCCTGGCCAAGAGCGATTTTTTCAGAATGATGTTGTGACAAATGAAAAGACAGCGTGTTTGGCCGCAGAATTACTTACGTGGGTATCTGGACGATCGCAATTTAGACCCGCATCCTCGATGGTGTCCGGACACTTTATTCGTGATCCGAAGAAAAATCCATACATCTCTTCGAGCGTCACACCGAAGAATTGGTGAATAGTTCGCGGTCCTTTCGGGTTGAGCTCCCACATACGGAGAGGTCGACGTTGGCATGGCAGGACCCGACGAACTAGCATGACTTGCATTACCTTGACAAGGCTGACATCTCTCTTGAGGAGATCTCGGATGCGACTCTGCAATGTCGGCACATCATTAACTGGCCCCCAGTCCAGCCCCTTGTTGACCTATGATGCCAGTTGTGGCGGGGGGCCCGAACAGAAGGCGGGGGCAGCTACCCACTTAGTACTTCGGGGAGCTGTGTTATAAAACCACTCCCGCTGCCATAAGTTGGACATCTCCGGGAAGGAACCGTTTGGAAATGGAGCATCGGCGCCTTTTCTTATTATGGCACCTCCGCATTCTGCGTGTCGACCATCGATCATCTTCGGCTCGCATTGAAGTGTGGGGTGATGCGGAGGAAGGCCTCACACACGAGGATAAACGACGAGGTGTGAAGGATGGAATTTGGAGCTAGATCATGGAAATCGAGCCCGTAATAGAACATAAGCCCTCTAACAAAGGGATCAAGACTAAAGCCTAGCCCTCGGAGGAAGTGGGAAACAAATACGACACTCTCGTTGGGTTCGGGAGTCGGGATGACCTGCCCTTGAGCAGGCAGCCTATGCGAGATTTCGGCGGTCAGATACTTGGCTTCTCTTAGCTTCTTGATGTCCTCCTCAGAATGAGAGGAGGCCATCCACCGCCTTGAAGGTTGGATCGAGACATGATTGAAGGTCGAAGCACTTAGCTTTGAGCCTTGGGTGTTGGAATTCGAGGTGGGGGAAGGAAAGGATCGAGCGCGAGAAGAAAAGGACAGGCCTTGGCCCCTTTATAAGGAGGGTGAATATCAAGCGTCCTCCACGTGGTCGTTTGGAACTTGCCTAAAATCGAGGAGTCATACTAGCAAGCACGATTGGGTTACCCACACCCGTATTGATGAGAATCCCGTGATAAGGGGACACGATCTCTGCTTCGACAAGACGTGCCAGGAAAACCGCCTCGCAATATGTGCAGTAGCTGGTTGAGAAAAACGGTTCGAATAATGACCGGACCATGGCATGATGTCGCGCTATGAAAGTTGTTAGCAGATTAGATTTGTGGAATATTATACTCTCTACGGTGGTATGTGGAATTTGTTTTGCAGAGCCGGACACGATCCTTGTGTTCAAAATCTTCTATGGAGTATTCGGAATAGGAACCCGCCTTGCAATGCCGAAGACAATCTACGCGCCGGACCTATCATCATGGAAGCCTGGTTCAGGGGCTACTGAGGGAGTCCTGGATTAGGGGGTCCTCGGACTGCCGGACTATATACTTTGGCCGGACTGTTGGACTATGAAGATACAAGATTGAAGACTTCGTCCTGTGTCTGGATGGGACTCTCCTTTGCGTGGAAGGCAAGCTTGGCAATTCGGATATGTAGATCTCCTCCCTTGTAACCGACTCTGTGTAACCCTAGCCCCTTCTGGTGTCTATATAAACTAGAGGGTTTAGTCCGTAGGACAACATCAATCCTAATCATAGGCTAGCTTCTAGGGTTTAGCCTCTACGATCTCGTGGTAGATCAACTGTTGTATTACTCATATCATCAAGATCAATCAAGCAGGAAGTAGGGTATTACCTCCATCGAGAGGGCCCAAACCTAGTAAACATTGTGTCCCCCGCCTCCTGTTACCATCCGCCTTAGACGCACAGTTCGGGACCCCCTACCCGAGATCCGCCGGTTTTCACACCGACACCTGGCTTTTGACATTAAGTCGCCAGGGCATATGTTGCTTAAACTTTGTGCAGGACATGTAGAGTTTTACACAAAATAAGAGTACTGCTATGGCTTGTATGAATGATTAAGTTCAAGGCCATCATAAAAGATTAAAACTTGTGTTTTAAAAGTTAAAGATCCACATGCACGAAGGCATGACATGGCGGATCATTGTTTTCATCTAGCCTATTACAAGGCTATCATGAGCCCAAAGTGTTTTATGAAGGAGCACTCTTCTACCCTGGCGTGAGAGCCGCCTGGTTCATCATTAATTTCCTTCATGGCGAGCTGGCGACTCCGAATCATCCTACACCGGATCTTCTTCTTCGGCCATCTAGAGGTCAGGCGACGTCCATTCGATGCCGGTTAAGGCCTCAAATATGGATTCATCACTTATAATGGGAGCAGATTCAAGGTCAGGGGAAAAGAGGTGCTTACGCCTGGCGGGAACAAGATTCATCACTTGATGGGTGGGAGGTTTAGTTTTGTTGTTCTGATCATCATAAGGCGGTGTGTAGTGCTTCAGATTCAGCTCTTCAATAAGCTTGCACGCCATGGCCCGCATCTCCCTCACGCACTTGTTAATATATTGTACTTCAAAGGTTGACCCGTCATCTTTAAACTCGGGGCATCCAGTGGCTATCTCCTCTGGGTCAAGTTCTGTTGCCCATGCTTATGCTCGACCTAGAGCGACAATAGCTCCAGCTCGGGCGGCTGACAATAGGCACTCTTCAATTTGAGCCGGTGCTGTGGAGAACTGCTCTAGCACAGTCTTGATAAGTGTTGGAGGCATTCGTCCACCTGATAAGGCAACAAGGCTGCACAGAATCCCATTGTATAGCTGCTCGGTCAATGAGTACACTGCCTTTAACTTCAGCAACATACTTTCACCAAGGCTGGCACTTCTGGAGCCTGTTCAGTTGAGGCACAAGAGTAGCCAGGCGGGTTAAACAATTTGCATGTTATAAGTCGCCAGGCGAGTCAAGTAAATGCATAAACTAATGAGTAATTGGGTATGAATTTTACCAAAGATGGCAGATGTCATTTGAGTAATATGTTACTTTAAGCCAGTTAACTCTTCAGTCACCGGCTTAAGGGCAGCTTCAGCATCTTCGGTTCTCTGCTGCAGGGCAGCTTTATTAGCCTCCCAGGTGGTTCTTTTGGTGTCAAACCTCGCCTTGACCTTCTCAAACTCTTCTAATGAAGTCTTTAGTCGTGACTCAGCCTTGGCAGTTTTAGCCTGTTGAAGTTCAATGTTTTTCTTCAAATCACTTAGTTGTGACCCTTTCATGGTCAGCTCTTCCTGGAATATAGTATTGAAGAAATGGTTATTATACCATAGGCAACATGAATGACATACACATGTTTAAGTCCCAGAGCACATTGCAAGCAATATCCTTGGCACTTGGGGGCTAATGTAGGTCATTTTCAATTCTTAATGAAGACCTGGCTTATCTTGTCAGACTAGGACGACCCTTGGGGGCTACAAGTTTGCTTTTGCTAAATGATTATTGGTGACCCGACTTATCTTGTCAGACTAAGCCGACCCTTGGGGGCTACAGGTTTTCTTTTGCTAAAAGATTATTGGTGACCCAGCTTATCTTGTCAGATTAAGCCGGCCCTTGGGGGCTACAGGTTTGATTTTGCTAAAAGATTATTGCTGACCCAGCTTATCTTGTCAGATTAAGCCGACCCTTGGGGGCTACATGTTTGATGTTGTTAAAGGCTATTGAAGACCCGGTTCATCCTTGTTAGGATAAACCGGCCCTTAGGGGCTACGTGTTTTGAATTGCTAAAAGACTATTGAAGACCCGGTTCATCCTTATTCGAATAAACTGACTCTTGGGGGCTACATAAGTATGTGCATATAAACAGGAGGAAAAGGGTTTAGTGTGTACACTACTAGGGAAAAGCCTATACACAGAATCTTATCAGCAGCACACTTTAAAATAAGGCACTGCTGCTAATTAGCAGTAGCGAGCTCAAGCTTAACTCGCTGCTGAAATAAATATAGCAGTAGCGCGCCCGCCCAAAGACGCGCTACTGCTATAATTCCCACGAGGCCGCCGCGAGGATAGTTATGGCAGCAATGCGTTATAACGACGAGCGTTACTGCTATGGAGCATAGTAGCAGCGCATTTCGCCAATAAGCGCTACTCCTAAGTTTCCTACAAAAATTTAGTCCCACCTCGCTCCGTGAAGAGAGTTTCTACCACCTTAAATATGTTACTTCTCAAACTTTGACAATCACTTGGTCTTCATTGAACTCTATGTGTAGAATTTGTGGCTGCAATATGAGTCTTCACCGGTTCCTAAACCGGTGAGGACTCATATTGACAAATCAGATTGTACACAAAAAGATCGTTGATGATCAATGTATTTTTCATACATCGAACTAAGTCTATTTTTACATGCTGACAAATAGCAGTAGCACTTCTTTGTGAAAGGTGCTGCTGTTAGGTAGTTTAGTAGTAGCGTCTTTCTCTATAGCGCGCTACTGCTAAGCCATTCCATCTCCCACCCCCCTCTCCTCTATCTGATCCATTCACAGTCACACACTCACTGGATCCCCTCTCAGCCCCCCGCGCCGGTCCTCCCCCGTCGCCCTCCCCCTATGCGCCGCCGTCACCTCCGCCTCGTTGCTGGACTCGGTACCGGCCTCCTCCTCCGTCCTCCCTCCACTCGCCGCTGGCCGGCCCCTCCTCGCTCCGCCTTCCTCCTATGTCCTCCCTCCACTGGCCGCCGGTCGGCCCCTCCTCGCTCCGCCTTCCTCCTCCGTCCTACTCTCTTCTCCCTACTCGAGTCTCTCCCCCTTCTCCCTCCTGCCTGCTACATTTTGATTTAGTAGGCTAGTTCATATGCAACATTTTGATTTAGTTGATTTAGTAGGCTAGTTGATTTAGTTGATTTAGAACATTTTGATTTAGTTGATATGATTTAGTTGATTTAGTAGGCTAGTTGATTTAGTTGATTTAGAACATTTTGATTTAGTTGATTTAGAACATTTTGATTTAGTTGATTTAGTAGGCTAGTTGATTTAGTATGCACTATTTTATTGTTATTTTTTCTGTACATGGATAGGTACGTAGTTGCTTTTGTTTTTTTAATAAGTTACTTTTTGGCAAAATGTAGGTGGTACCTTGTCATCTAATATGTTACTAGATCTTAGGATTATAATTGTCCATCAAATTGCTTCTCGCGGCAGAACCAAAAATATCACATGCTACTGTTTTTCTTTCCTGTGGAGTGGATCGTTAATCCTTTGCTCATATTGCTTTAGGAAAAATGGCGCCACCACCACCACCACCACCACCACTATGTCGACTGTGCAAGTCAAGGTGCGTCAGCAGCCTTGCAACTGGAAAGTTGTTCGGCATCTACTTCCAGCCGAGTTTTCTTCATGCGGCGGTAAGAAATTAGATGAAATGTAATAACTATTTTAGTTTTAGTGTTGGCATTACTGCATTGTGTAATTTTGCTTATTTTACACAGATCGTCCCATGCAATGTCAGGTTGAAATTCAACAAGCTGACATGAGACACTGTGACATTTGAGGCTCCTGGGGGGCCGTACACTATGGAGGTCGAGAAAAGACGCAATATGTTGCACATTGGAGGAGATGGATGGGCCCATTTCGTCGCTCGCATGCGTCTTACTGGTGGTGAATTGATCAGCTTCTCCTTCAGAGCAGAAAGACCCAAGCTGGCTGTCATTTATCTCAACCTGGTGGAAGATGATGAAGATGACGAAGATGATGAAGATAATGAGGACCCACTCGATGAAGATGATGAGGACCCACTTCATGAAGCCGTCGTAGCTCAAAGAACAAGGCTGAGCGAGGAGGAGGTGTCCAACCCGTGGGACATAATTCCGCCAAGTGCTGACTTTGTCGTGGTGCCATTCGTGACCCGCCTGACAAATACCATGGTTGATCGACATGATATGGTATGTATACTTACAAATGCAAATTATCCGATGAAATACTTAGTGTACAGTCCAATGATATGGTATGTTGTGTGGAATCTAGTCGATGATATGTTTTAGTGTAGAGTTCGATCACATGCTTATTAGTGTAGAATCTAAGGAAACTATTAATAGTGTAGATAATCCACATGTACTCATTTGCGAGGCTATTTATTAATTGATATGTTTTTCTTATTCAGAAATTGGCAAAGAGCATATCTATGAGTTATGGTACCGAGCACGATGAAGAAGGCTCAGCTGGACTACAGCGTTCATTGCAAGGGGCTCCGTCACAACACTGTACTTACAGCGTGGACACGGACGGTCGCTTTACACTTAAACTTCGGTTGGGTGGAAGAAATTCCTCGATGGCAAGAATCTTCACATTGGACAGGCCATCCTAATTACTATCAGAACACCAACCGCCCAGGCTTGAGGATGATGATTGTCTTGATAACATCTAGAACTACATATGTGTGTGGCTATATCATCTAGAACTACATATGATGATTGTCGTCGATATCATCTAGAACTACATATGATGATCGCCGTTGATATAACCTTGTCTTTGCTTGAGGATGCATGTTGACTATGCATGAAATTGTTATCGATACTCCTTCGTTCCAAATTACTCGTCGTGGTTTGAACTAAAACCACGACGAGTAATTGGAACGAAAAACTACCAATAATGGTTTATGAATTTGATATCTAGTAGCGATACCTAGTATCTAGAATCTGAAAGGAAGCGAAAGGGAAAAGTGCAGGGGAAAATGATGAAAGATATAGCAGTAGCGAGGGACTGCAAAATCGCTACAGCTAACTAACAGTAGCACGTTCGGAAAAAGCGCTGCTGATATCGTCAATAGTAGTAGCGCGGGTACGGACCGCACTACTACTATAAATTAGCTGTAGCGCCTTATTAGTAGCGCGGCCACCCGCGCTGCTGCTAGCCTCAAAACCCGCGCTACTACTAGGGTTTTCCCTAGTAGTGGTACCTCATATTTCTGCCTCATCAGATTGACCAGGCTTGCCTCCATGTCACGACTTGTGTGCAGGCGGCTTAGATAACATGCGTGCAGCTCGCCTACGCTAAAATCTGCATAGTTCTGCAGATCTAGCTTTAATTTGCCCTTATCTGCAGCTGGCGGCTCTTCTTTAGCACTATGTTTGGCCAAAATAGTAGGATTCCCCGGCTCGGTACAGCCTATGCCAGTGATGAGGACATCATCGGTGACCTTGTTAGAAGGAGTTTCTTCATTAAGATTGGCAGGGCTTGGCGGTTTAGGATTTGGCGGGTCATGTGCGATGGCCGGGTCAACCTCAATATTCATAGGGTCAAAGGTTGTGGTATCAGCCTGTGGTGGCGGGTCATTGACAAGGCCCTCAGGATTTTGAACTGAAGCTTCAGGGGCTTCAGTCGTATGTGTTTCTGGATCAGCAGTCTTGGGATCGTTTGAAGACCCGCCCACTTTCTGTTTTTTTGCCTGCTTTGGCGACGCCCCTATAGCAGAAATACAAGAGATCTTGAGTTTGCATTGTTACAAGTCATTTGTGAACAAAGTGATATACTTACCCCTGGGCAACCTTGAAGACAGGCATTTGTGTTTCTGTAGAGTTGCCGAATGACGGAGAGGTTCCCTGATAGTTTGAGTCGGAAAGGTTAAGAGGTTGGCGAAAAAGACCAGCCTTCGGAAGAGAAATTGTAGGGTTATGAGGCACCTCATTTCAACTCTTGCGAGGAGCAGGAATATTGGGTAAGCCAGAGTTGAGGTCTTGAGAACCATCACTCCGGGTCATACGCCTGAAGTGATGATGCTGTTTCTTCAAAAGAAAATTGGGGTCCAAATGAGCAAGGGGATGAGAAAATCTTATTTTCCGGATGACCCGTCGGGTTTTCTTTCTTGACAAAGGATCTGATTCGGAGGAGATAGGTATTACCTCTGTTGCATTTGCCCGGCTCGTCTCTGTGCCATCCTGTGAAGAGTCGGTATGAATAAGTTGCATTAAAACGACCAAGAGAATCAGGTTCTACCTCCGAATCATCCAGCTTGAGAAAATCTTCGGTTGTTTGTTTTTTACGACGACCCGGAGCATGGGTCTTGGCCTTAGGTTTTTTAACCAAGGCGGCGGCTTGCGGTTTCCTTGTCCATAAGGTGGAGTCAGCCTGCATAAGTGAAGAAAGAGATTAAAACAAGGTATAACATTGATGTTAACTTATATTGAAACAGATAAAGGTAAACACTTACAGGTGGAGCTAGGTTCTGTTTAAAGAATGGTGGCAGGCCCACTTTTTTACAGTTATCTTGAGACTCATCAAGCAGGGTCCTTAGGGTCTTAAAGACCTCTTCAGCGGTGAAGTTGTCAGTTGTGAACCGCTGAGGGTCACTTGGTTCGCCAGAATATTCACACATTAAGCCGAGGTGGCGGCTTAAAGGGAGTATCTTCCAAGAGACCAAGCACCGGGTTAATTCAACCCAAAAGTAACCCATAAGCCAATAAGGATTTAGCCCTAGAAAGGAATGGGAGAGCCACGACATGCTCTTCTTGAATAATCTTGCTTGGCGGGTCAAAGTTCAGTGGAAGACGCTCAGCTCTAAACCCGGGCAGAAGGTTTTCTATCGCTGGTGTGGTGTTTTTGCAGTAAAACCAGGTGGTTATCCATCCCTTGGGGTGACTGGGTAAGCCGATGGAGGGAAAACCATTGTCCCTCCGTCTCCGAATTGAAATTCCACCTAATTCTTGACTCTGGCCGTTTTTGCATTCAGTCTGGCGGTTTATATAGAAGAACTCCTTGAAGAGGGGGACTATGGGTGCTGTCTGAAGATAAACCTCGCAGAAGATTTGGAAGTGAAAAATATTGGACATCAAGTTCGGCCCTATATCTTGAGGGTGCAGATTGAAATAATGAAGGAGGTCTCGTAAGAACTTAGACCCAGGCGGAGTAAACCCTCTGAGTTTGTGATCAGTAAAAACTACAATCTCATCTTTAGCAGGAGTAGGAATTACTTCTCCATTGCTGACCCGCCATCAGATCTCCTGTTGACTCGCCAATAGGCCTTGGCCTATGAAATCATGAAGGATCTGCTTGGTACTGTTCCGGTTGACGACGATCATTTTATGGCGGATGAAAAAGTATGACCTGGAAGTATAAAGCGGGCGGATCAGCTACAACTAAGAGATACCTTAATCATAAGGTGTGATTATCAAGTTATGAGTAGCCTATTGATGAGTCAAATTACAGAAACATGTCTGGAGCTCCGGGCGTATTACATGTCATAGATAAGCCGGCTAAAAGACTGGCGAGTTATGAGATATTATTAAAAGGTTCCTGAATTACATTGGCAGAGCGGTCATATACGAATTTGAGATTGACAAAATTCTGCTAAGTATGAGAAAAACAAGTTTCACAATGTTTGCTCATAATTTTGGATCTACGGTAGTTCAGAACAATGTGAAAAATGGCTAAACCTAAAGCATGGCGGTGGAAGAACTAGAGACCTGATTGTTGGTTGGGTAAAGAGATGGGATCTACGCAGGATATGAATGAAGAGCTAAAAGCTACCGCCGTACTGCCTCTGTTTTGGTTTCTAGGGCAACGTATATGTTCTCAAGCAGTAGATGGATGGATTGGGGACGAGCTTTGAAGAACTCCAACGAACCCTATGAACAAGGTTCATCTAATGTGGATCTGACAAAGGGGAGAAACAGTACCTGGAAGTGTTGATGAAGAACGGGATTACGCCCCTGTGCTCTGGTCTTGTCAGGTTGATGCAGTGGCCTGGATGGAGTTGTTCATAGCGGTCGACTAGGGCGGCAGAGCTCCGGCAGGGGTGGTTGACGCGAGGAAGAACAAGAAGAGAGAAGGACGGGGTAAAAGTGAAAAGAGAGGACCCCCGTCCCTATTTATAAGGAAACAATAAAATGGTATGCGCGGAAATCGAGGAGGCAACATGATTATCTTAACAGCGTGGGCGCCTCGATTCTCGGACTACCAATTAATATAAAAGATATGTTGTGATGTCACAGGTTTTCTGTAGATTTGATACGCATGATGTCATGGCGGGTTACAATGATTCAGTTTGCATGACGTCATGGCGGGTTATAGTGGTTTATTCAAGGTTAAGCTTTGAAAGACAATTTGCCAACTGAAGCAGTGAAGATTGACATGAACAAGTTCAAATCAAACTAGGGCCTAATGTTGGGGATATAACCCCGACGTGTGACCCGCCCAGGAGCGGCCGGGTTACACCGTTGGCGATTTAATATGAAGCAAGCCCAAGAAGGCGAAGCAAGAAGACAGCGGTTTAGGAGGTGGGCCTAGAGACGGCCCAAGACCTGGAGGTGCGAGCCGCCCGATGATGACTTGCCTGGTAAGGCAGGATGATTTAGAAACCGAGCTGGTCACATTGTATGATCCAGCTCGGACTCTTGTAAGCCCCGGGGCCTCAACCTGTGTATATGTTTGACACGAGAAAAATCTTATAAGCGCTCCGTTAGAAGGGAAGAGGGGGAGTTTGATTTCTCTCATGTGCCGGGGAAAAGAAAATGCGGGTGTTCCAGTGTACCGTAGTACACAAAGAAAAGGTGTACGGGAAACAAGTATTTCATTAATCTCATAGAATAAATAAAATTACAAGATCCCATAAAATGAATGCGCTCCATGGCCTACTAGCGCGGCCAACCTGATTACAGCGATTGCGGTCTCCTGGTTCCCGGGGCCTCGGAAGGCTCCCGGTTAATTACTCCCGCCGGTTGCTCCACGAGATACCTCCGATTAAGCCGTGTGATCGTCTTCGTCGTATTCGCTTCGCATTCTCCATGCATGATGATGATGGTGTGTGTAGATGTGGGCAGCGGCAAAGCCCGTGTCCTCGTCGGTACACGTGCCACTCAAAACATGGCTTTTTGCTAGCCACGTCCGCCCTCGCCATCGCGCCTCATCGGTCTTGACAACGTTCATGTAGTCGGTGCTGGAGTAGCATGGATCCTGCTTTGCTCGGACTTCTTGAAGATATAGCGACTTCGTCGGGGTACGCAAGGGTTGCCTCGCGGGAGTATTCTTTTATGGAGACCGGCGTCGGTGTGGAACCAACGGCCGCTCGCATAGGCATTGCCGGTGTGGTTGGTGCCTTGTCTTGACTAGACGCCGAGGTTATGACAGTCTATGAAGACAAAGACTTCGCCTCACGAGACAGTGGAAGGTAACATCTTAGAGGGGCGTGGTGGATGCCTCGTCTTGTCTACACGCTGTGTTCGGTGGTCTGCCAAAACAACGATCACGCCATGGGGCCAAAGAAAGGTAACATCATGGAGGGGCGTGGTTGATGCCCCATCTCAGCTAGACGCCGTATTCGGTGGTTTGCTAAGGCAAGGATCACGCCACCCGTACGACAAATGAGACCTGTATGGCATGAAGAGTGCACCTTGTCTTGACTGGACGCCATATTCAGTGGTCCGCCACACTACTAGGGAAAAGGCCAGCAGCAGCACGGGTTTTAGGTGTATCTGTAGCGCGGGGTGGGGCGCTACTAATAAGGCACTATAGCTAACATATAGCAGTAGCGTGTGGTCACCGGCGCTACTGCTACACAAGTGTAGCAGCAGCGCGATTCTTTGGGAGCACGCTATCGCTAGTAGCTCTAAGCGCCCTTTGCAAAAAACGCCTTCGCTATAGCGGCGCTGCTGCTAACTTCTATACACTCGCTCTCGCTAATTTAACAGGTTTTTGTTTTTTGGGCATATTTGTTTTGTATTTGAACAGGCTTTATAGAAGAATCTTTAGCACATAGAAATGTCATCATGATACATATACAAATGCCTGCGAGACCACGAATATAATCATAGCATATACATACAAATAGTCTCATCATAATCATCATCCAACACAAAGTGGTCTCTCGTCATCATCTCAAAAATAGCGATACAAGTCCTTGATTACTTGCAAATACATCATCATCCATCTAAAGAATGGTATACGCGAGAAGAGCTATCACTTTGAGTACATGAGTTCGTATCCCTCTCTCGCATTAGCGCGAACCTAAACTAACTACTGCGTGTCGCTCGGAAACCGGAAACCGGCAACACCTGAGCCTGACACTCCGGCCACTCATCGTATATATACTCCTGGCGTAGCACTTCTTCGCCATCGATGATCTATGCAACTGCATCGTCACATGAGTCGATGATATGCAACATATATAGTTGAGCAACAGAAAGAGACAGACTTGACAAAAATAGAAACAACATATCATAAGCATAAATAACAAAGTTCATCGTACCCAAAATGACCTAACTAGAGTGATCTTCGCTAGTCGAGGAGGAGGACGGTTTAATTACGTCACAAATAAAGTTTCACTGCGCATAACTCAAAGCGGAAAGTATGGACTAAACAGACACATTGTCATATATCGACAATCACTCCAACATGCCATGCCATCCATCGAGGTCAGGGAGATAGTCCCCGAGCTTAGTGAAAGGCTTCATGTCGAGAGGCTGAGAGGCTATCCATGTTCGGACGTCTTCCCGCGACATTTGTCCTTCTCCGTAGAACATCCCTGTTTTTCCGACGACCTCTTTCATGATGATATGGGCAAGTTCGCGCTGGATGTTATAGAACTCAGCTCGAAGTCGATGATCCTCGATATCTCCTATGTCCTTTGCCCATTGCAGAATATGGGCATCGCCATATGTAGGTGACATTTGAAGGTTACGGTGATCCCGTCGTACTCAAAGCATGTGGTGTAGGACATAGAATCCATCATTAAGAGAATCGTTAGGTTCTTTGGATGCAGCAGAAGTCGGTATTATGGCGAAGGCGGCCTTGCCGCCCTTCTCTTCTTGTCCCTAACCTCTCCACCTTGCTTGGTAGTAAAACATAGCACTTGTCGAGAACATCTTTGATGTGGGTGTAATCCTTTTGTGAATGTTCTTGACGAGTCCAAGTAAAGAGCGTGGGAGAATCGGGGTAGAGGATGATGAGGGCGGCGCGCCCGCCGCTGCATAAAATAAGTACACCTCAAATTAATTAGCCTCCACCGTGCAAATGAATTATTGAAATCGAAGGAAGGATAGCAGCGGATGACTTACAGGATAATAAGGCACGAGAATCGCCTCCTTGTCCTTATTGGCGAGCATGGCCGCGATGTAATCCTCGCGTATTCACGCTGCTCTGCACGAGACTCCCAAGAAGCTCTCGTGCATGTAATGCGGGTCAGCGACACAGATATGACGTATCTACTCAACCCCAATGATGTAAAGGCATAAAGGCGGACAAACATAAAATCCAGCTTCTTCATGTGAAACATGTCGAATATGTAGTCAAATCGGAGGAAGAACTTATCCATTGGGAAGCTGTCGACGTCGACATTTGCCGTGGAGCGTTAACCACGTCACGATGGGTATCCTGGATCTTCGGCGATGAGGCATTTCTCTACCGCAGCACATCGTCATGAAGTCTCCTTAGATCGCGAATCTGGCCCATAAGCGCTGTTGCAGGTAGGATTGGTTGACGGGGATATGCCATTTATCCGCATCGGTGATATCTATATGGTCCTGGCCGAGGCTCCGAGGCGGCTGGATCATAGAATCAGCTTTTGCCTTTCCTCGCTCTCTTCCTAGACTTCTTTACTACGGAAGGTCGTCAATATCGTTGAGGCGGTAATTCAGGCACCGACTCATGGCGCTCAAACCACGAGGAGGCGCCGATATAGACATCTTGTTCAGCGCCATCGTCATCCTCATCCTCATCCATGGCGGCGTCATCAGCGACTAATGGAGCCTCCTCCTTACCCGTCCGCTATCACCCAACCCGACACCCGGCGCTAATTGGGTAGGTGGGGTGTTGATGTTCATACCTTGCTTTGAGGCGGCGTGCTCGTGGGTGTGCTCGGCCGCCTCGGATGAAGCGGACTCTTTGGCCACAACAGGACCCACCCATTGCAATAATCACCAAGCGCGCGGTGTCTCCTCGTCATCCACGGAGTGTCGGAGGAGGCAAATTCTCGTGGCCGGTTCGACATCGCCATGGAAACCTTGAAGGCGTTCGGGGATCGCCGGCTGTGGAATACTGGTTCCTTGGCTTCATTATCGTCGCCTTCCCCACGGCCACCTTCCGTCGCCGATGGTGTACAATATGGTGAGCACGGGTTTCGTCGACCTGCAAAGAAAAGTCTGCGGCGTGAGACATCCGAAAGGCACAGCGAAAATGGGAGATTATACATTTATATTGAAGGGGCGGTGTGACAGATTCCGTGAGGCGTCGAGCTCAGCCAAAGGCGAAGCACCGCCGAGCACATCCGGTCAGGGAGCAGTCTTTGGAGCAGTCTGATAGCGGTTCGGGAGTAGGTGCGGGAGCAGTAAGGAGCAGGTGCGGGGAGCGGTGCGGGAGCATGTGCTCCCAAGAAGTCAACAAGGGAAAGTCCTCTGCATTTTTTCTGGATTTTCCTTGTCCAAGTGATAACGCCCGTCACCAAGGAAGTAGACAAATATGCAACCACCTGTTTTGCGGCAGCTACCGCTGTTCTTATTATCGAGATGATTTCTTCTCAAGCGCAATCTCAACCTTCTTGTCGATGTTTTCTTGATTAACCTCCGTCTTTCCTTTCTCTCCTCCGTGGTCTCACGGTAGTACTTCTTCCACGTGGCGCCGTCTCCGACACCGCACGCGCGTCCATCTGACGGTCGAGTATCCACGGTTGTCGTTTCAATATGTTCAACGCCAGTTGAATGGAGTGTCCCACTTAGGCCTCGCCAATGCCTCGACGGCGAGTCGCTTTCGCCGCAATCTGGTGCTGCTCTCTCGCAAAAGGCACGAGGATCGTTTACAAATATGACTAACGTGTGCAGTCGAATTGATCAGAAACTAAATTTACCAGTAGTCTCATGAACTCCGTAATGACCGGTGTTGTCTCGTAAACCTTCTTCACTAGGTCCCAGCGGTGTCGGGCCCTCGGGGCGTCACGCTCTGCGGGGCGGTGAAATCCGCCAAAGTGCAGGATGCCCAGACTTGCGGCTTCGCGTCCTCCTTGGCCCATTTGGACCTCTTTCCGCCGTAACCACGGCTTCGAGGTGGTGGCTCCCAATGTTCCTCTTTTGAAGCCCCTTCATGTACTTAGACTTTTTGGCAGCCGGCCTCGCAAGCCTCCTTGAATATTTGTAACTGCTCTTCCGTGATTGTCGGATTATCCTTTACAATCTCGGAGTAGGGTTCCGTCGTTGATCTTTGCTTTCACTCAATTTTTCCAGGCGCCAGCAGCGTCGCTAAACTTGGTCATGGCGTGTTTGTTTATCTTCTTCATTGCGGGTCCTCGTGCGGATCTTCATAATCCTTCTCATTCCGGCCGGGAACAAGAATATCTGGTGAAACTTCTTTAAGAGGAGCTCCTCATATTTTCTATCTTCTATAGTTTCTCATCATTGATGGTGGCGGTTGTCCGTCGATGCAGCTAATTTGATTGCCGTAGCGCTGCTGCTTCCTCGGCGCCTTTGGCTCAAAATTGCCGTCGTCCACCTCCGTGACCACCAGTCTAGTAGTCCTGAGTTTGTTAGGAACCCGTTGCCTTTTTGCTTTCGGTTCTACACCGGCTCCGCTCCTCGAGGCAGCACCGGTCTCAGCGCCGGTCACGATGCCGGTCTGAATCTCAGCGCCGGTGCTCAGTCTCAGCACCGGTCTGCGTGTCGGTCTCTTTCCCCGATGCCACCGGTGGGCCCAGCAACAACATCGGTTGATCGTCGGTACGGCTAAAATATTAAATGCGCCGCCGGTGAGCGTCGTCATAATCACCGAACCCTATCCTTCATCGTTGCTAGCCATGTTTCCTATGATTAAATCTAGTCAATTAATTCTAGACCTAATAAAATGAATAATGACATAAAAAAGGACTATTGTTTTGCAGGAATGTTGACTCCTTCCTGGTGCGGCAAATCCCGGGCACTCGATATGTCCTAGTTTGTAGCACAAGTCATGCCGAAATTCACGGAAAATTTCGGCATGACCTTTGCTAAAAAGTGGACAAATCGAGAACCTGAAATTTGCCGGAACATAAATGAATCAACATTCCGGCAAAACATAGGCCACTCAGCATCATTCCCTGGAAACAACAAAGCCACTTGGGCACAATCGAACAACCTCAATGAAAAGATATAACATGAGCAAACACTATTGACGAATTTGCATATAACATGGCCACTTCAATGAAAAGATATAATCAACAATAATGGAATATGCAAATGAACATCAATGACATATAGCTACTGTTCTGTTTGACCAAGTTCTTGAAAAGAAAAACAATTCTGTTTTTTGTTTATAGCTAAATGCCATAGCTACTGTTTTTTATTTATAGCTAAATACTTTTTTTTGTCTAAAGCTAAAAGTATTTATAGCTACTGTTCTGTTTGACCAAGTTTTTGAAAAGAAAAACAATTCTGTTTTTTGTTTATAGCTAAATGCCATAGCTACTGTTTTTTATTTATAGCTAAATACTTTTGTTTTTTGTCTAAAGCTAAAAGTCTAGGAACTACATTTTCTCTAACTCTTTTGACCTCACCAGAATTTCCACAGCAAGACCTTAGTACCTACACCCAATTTCTTCAAAAATATTCAGGTCCATAGTCCAAATAATTCAAATTTCATTTGAATGAAATTTGGAACAAATTCAGGTCCGTAGTCAAAATAATTTTTTATAGCTAAGTGTTTTTTGTTTATACCCTCTGTTAATTTAAATCTAAATGCTACTATTATTTATATACCCTCTATTAGTTTAAAGCTAAATGGAATTACTGTTTAGGGATTTTCATAAAAATTGCCCTAGCTAATTTCCTAAAAAATTGCAAATCATTTTTCCTAAATGCTATAAAATGCCTACTGCCCTAAAAAATCTAGGGTTCATATGAACACCTAGGGTTCATATGACCATCAACACAGTATCAACACACACATATATATATATATATATATAATTGCCCTAGCAGAGAGAAATAGGAGGGTCGGGACAAGAGAGGCATAGCCTTACGGTCGGCGGCGAGGGCTGGCTCTGGCTCGGCAGTGGGCGGAGGTCGAGGGCGGCGGCGGCGAGCTCGAGGGAGGCGACAGGAGGTCGACGACGGCCTCGGGCGGCTGTGAGGTCGAGGGGGCGGCCTCGTGGCGGTGTGGTGTGGTGGCGTGCGGGCGGCGGTGTGGTTGAAGGCGGCCTCTGGCGGCGGCATGGCGGTGGTGGTCGGTACAAGAGCAGGGCAACGGCGATGATGGAGAAGTTGGGGACAGGGGAGTAGAGAGGGGGGGAAAGGACTTAGCGAAATTTTGAGCCAGGGCCGTCGGGATTTTAGTCAAACTAGCAGCAGCGTTTTGCTTTTGTGAAAGCAGCTTATAGCTAAGATAGCTATAAGCGTGTTCCAAAGAAAAGCGCTGCAGCTAACCCTTTCTGTTTTCTTTTCTTTTCTTTTGTTTTCTTTACATTTTCTTTTTTCATTTCTCCTTTTCTATTTCTTTCATTTTCATTTACTTTTCTACCTATTTTTCTATTTATTTTCTTTTACATAGCAGTAGCGCTGTAAACAAGCAGCGTTGCTACAATGTTTTTAGCGATGGCGTGCTACGGGAGAAGCTTGCTACTATTCCTAGCCTACCGGCACTAGTGAGAGAATTTTAGTAGTAGCGCTTTTCTGTGAAGACGCGCTGCTGCTAAAATAATGATTGCAGCGTGGTTTTGCAACAAGCGCTACTACTAAGTAGCGCTAGTGCCGAGTTTTGACCAACGCTACTGCTATACCTCTGTGTATAGCGTTTTCCCTAGTAGTGCTAAGACAAAGGAAACACATCGCAGGATCGTGATAAGGGCCAGTGAAGACGTGTCATCGTGTAGCACCATCTTCTTCGTATCGCGGGCTCCGTGTTGCGAGCAGCACCGGGGGCGTGTGTGATCTTCATGGGCTCCGGGTCGCGGGCTCCGTCTTGATGAGGTAGACATCAGTGGTGTCGTCCCGCAAGCTCCATACCTCCGTCCACCGCGGCACTAGCTTGATGATGTTGACGATGGACGTCGTCCTAGCGAGCTCGGTGTCGCCATCCATCACGGCACGACGGCAGCATCCTCGCTAGCTCCAGGCCTCCGTCCTCCATAGCACTTGTTTGATGAAGAAGACTGTCGGTGTACTAGAGTAGGGGTACCCTAGTATCCCGAACTCGTGCACGGGCAGTTGCAGCACCCCGCGGCAAGGCTCGCCTAGCGACCGCCAAGATCCTCCGCGGTTCCTTTGGAGCCATTCAAGAACAAAGTGCTCAAGTCAAGGAGACAAGGCCCCGGCAAGAGGAGCTTGCCGGGAAGGCCACTTAAGGCACACAGAAGACAAGACCCCGGCAAGAGGAGCTTGCTGGGAAGGCTCGGTGAGCGACAAGCTTCCGAGCGCGACAAGGACTCAGCAGCGGCAAGGCGCTTGCCGCGGGAGGCAACCTCTCTTCATCTCCGCTCCAGCTCATCCACCAACGTGTCGCCATGGGGCTATTCCAGGCGCGCGTGTCAAGAGGCTGTGCAGCCAGCGGACAGCAGCGATAAGCGACGCTGATAAGAAGGCCATCGTGGCGAACGGTGGCGCTCCTGACGGTCCCTGTTGCACCGTTTAAGCGACATGGACGGGCATTTAATGCTTTTGTCCCATGCCGTCAGAGTTAGGTAGAGTACACTGTGCAAAGTAGTTGCACCAACCGCAACTCATTTTCCCGTTTGTACCCTTGTCTACGTGGCCACCTGTGGTGACCCCTTGAGCATATAAAAGGAGGCCCATGTGCAACGAAGAAGGGGTGGGGGGTTCGACTCACTCGAAACCAGAGACACTTAAGCTAGGTTTTGTAGCTCTCGTTGCTCCCTAGCAAGAACACAATACAGTCAATGAAGCAGCAGTAGGAGTATTATCTCTCCGGAGAGCTTCGAAGCTGGGTAAACTGCTCGTCTGCTTCGCCTCGATCTGCTCTTCGTGCAATCTCCGCCTCCCACCGAACCGAAAGGGGTCTGGTCCGCCGGCCCCCATAGGTGTTCGTGGGGTACGATCAGCCTCCCCGACATCTTTGGCGCGCCAGGTAGGTGCGTCGAGGCTGTGTGAACCTAATCCGGCGTTCACGAGCAACATCTTCATCATCTTCATCAACATGCCACGAAGAAGAAGGCTTGGCGGCAGCAGAGCCGTCGCGTCAAACCCACCACCACCGGCTGCCGACGAGTGGTGGAGAAACGCTGGCGGAGGAACGGGCGTCGTCGAGGGAGCCACGGCGCTGCCAAGTCCAAGGACAAAGCGGCGCAGACCTCGGCGTCCGGATATGTACGCGTCCATCTCGGGAGGCTTGAGACCGACAACGTCATGGTGCTCGCAGCGCCATCGTTCGTTGGGCCAAGATCGAGCTGGTGGATCGAGACGCTCAAGAGAAGCTCGCGCAAGAAACAGGCTGGTGCGGCGGGCACGGTCGCTGGGCGGGATCTGCTCCTTCTAATATATTTAGAAGTCCGAGCATATCCGCGCCTCGACTTATTCCCCATTGCCGCCACCACTCAAGCGAAGCTTTGGCGCGAGCTCAATCTGCTCTGGACTACCCTCCAACGGTAGACAAGGCCGGCGAATGGAGGCCACCATCGAAGTCTCATCGGCTTTGCCTGGCGGCGACACTCCGCGGCAACCAAGCACGCATCGCAGCAGCGGCAAGGCGACAAGGCACGAGCGGTGGCGGCGAGACCTGCGGGGTGCAACCACCATGCACTCTCCATCCGAAGGCCAAGATCGCCGACTCGTCGGATCCACCTCGACAGCAACTCCACTGCATCGTCGGATCCACGAGCTCGCCGTGATCAGCGCCAAGTTCTTCAAGAACGACAACAAGAAGACGCTCGAACTCGCATCGAGCGCCGAAGAGAAGCGCGGCGCCAATCCGACCAGCGCGCTGGGCCCGCTGTCGACATGCAAGCGCCAGGGGAACCAGGTGACTTGCCGTACGCGGGAGGTTGCCCTGCATTCACTCGTGAGCTGCGGCAAGTCCAGTGGCCCGACAAGAAAAATTTCAAGCCAGACGTGCCAGAGAAGTACGATGGCAGGACGCACCCGTCGGAGTTCCTCAGCATCTACACCATTGCGGTGCAAGCTGCCGGGGGGCGAGACGACAAGATCCTCGCCAACTACTTCCGGCGGTGCTCAAGCCCAATGTCGATCTTGGCTCATGCACTTGCGGACAGCTCCATATCCTCTTGGCAGATCTATGCCATCAGTTTGTCGGCGCCTTCACGGCGACCACAAGCCTCATGGCCAGAAGCGATCTTCATCGCTGCGCCCGTAAGGAAGGAGAATCCCGCAAGTTCATCCAGAGATTCAGCCGAGTGCACTACAACATCCCGGATGTCCACCTGCCCTTGGTGATCAGCGCGTTTCATCAAAACGTCGCGGAACCGCAGGATGAGGAAGAGATGGCGATGTGCAAAGTCAAGGACGTCGATGAGCTGTATGCCTTGGCCAACAAGTGTGCGTCTTTGAGGAAGGAGAAGACTCGTGAGAGAATCTGAAGCAGGATCGATAGGAAGAGATTGCCCCGGCAAGGAAGAGCCGGCGGCGGAACAACAGAAAGAAGAAAGGCAAGGACGTGCTAGTTGTCGAGCAGTCCGGCAACGGAGGCGACGCCAAGAAAGTTAAGGTTGGCGGCTCCGGCAAGGAGGTTGCCGCGGGCGCCAACTGCCAGGCTGTGGTGGCCGCCGACAAGCAGGACAGCTCCAACAAGCAGTACTGCAAGATCCACCGCACCAAGGGCCATGACCTCCAGAGCTGCAAGAAGGTCGAGCAGCTTGTTGAACAGCAGAAGGCTGAGTACGAGCGGCACGACAAGGAGAAGGCCCAGGAAGGTGTTGGGGGAGTTAGCAAGAAGCGACCCGGCAGGGGAGGGCGCCGCGGCAAGGCCAAGCAGCGGCAAGGGGACAGGCCTCCCCGCGGCCGCGACAAGGATGAAGATGAAGACAACGACGACGAAGACATGGATGATGATGAAGCCGATGAGCAGGAATTTCAGAAAGCCACGGAGGTCCTCTGCGTCGACGGCGGTGCCTCTCTGCATACTTCACACCGCCAACTCAAGCAGTGGATGCGGGAAGTTAATGCAGCAGAACCATCCGTAGAGTCACGCAAGCCTCTGAAGTGGTCCAACACGCCCATCATCTTTGATATTGAGGACCACCCTGATCGCATAACTGCGGTCGGGTGCTTGCCGATGTTGGTTTCACCAACTATCCGCAACCTCAAAGTCACTAAGATGTTGGTTGACGGCGGGGCCGACTTGAACCTGATCTCCTCTGCAGTGCTCCAGAAGCTTCAGATCCCTGACAGCGAGCTCGAAGAGACTGGCACATTCCAAGGAATCAATCCGGGAAGGAGCAAGCCGAAAGGAAAGATCACGTTGCCGGTAACATTTGGCAGCGAGCTAAATTTCAGGACTGAGAGGGTCACGTTCGACGTTGCTGATTTCCCATTGCCTTACAATGGGATACTTGGCCGTCCAGCACTCGCCAAGTTCATGGCAGCCTCTCACTATGCATACAACCTACTCAAGATGCTAGGCCCGATAAGCGTCATCTCTGTCCCCGGCGACAAGAAGGATGCTCTAATCTATGCCGACAAGATCTACCGGGAAGCGGCAGCTGCCACAGATAACAAGTCACTTGCCGCTGAAGCTCCCGGGGGGAAGAAGAAAATCAAGTCCGGCAAGAGCTCTGATGCCCACTCCGGCAAGCGCACCTCCTCGGAGTGCTGCGCTACCGTCGAGGACGCACCATCGAGCTCCACCGGCAAGTGTAAGAAGACGATGGCAGGTCCAGAGACTAAGAAGATGTCCGCCAAGGAGGACGGCACTGGTGGTACCTTCACCATCAGTTCCACGCTTGACCCTAAATAGGAAAGCGCGCTCGTTGCTTTCCTACGGGCGAACGTCGACGTGTTTGCATGGCAACCGTCTGACATCCCCGGTGTTCCCAGGAAAGTAATTGAGCACCATCTCGCTGTCTGTCCTCATGCGCGACCCGTCAAGCAGAAAGTCAGGAAGCAGGCAGTGGAGCGCCAAGAATTCATAACAGAAGAGATCAAGAAATTGGAAGCAGCAGGCCTTGTCAGAGGAGTGCTCCATCCTACGTGGTTGGCCAATCCTGTAGTTGTACGCAAGGCAAATGGGAAATGGAGACTTTGTATCGACTTCACCGATGTTAATAAAGCTTGTCCCAAAGACCCATTTCCCTTGCCGCGTATCGACCAGATTGTTGACTCCACGGCTGGATGTGATTTGCTCTCATTTCTTGATGCATACTCAGGATATCATCAGATCTTCATGGCAGAAGAGGATGAGGAGAAAACCGCATTCATCACCCCATGTGGCACATACTGTTTTGTACGGATGCCTTTTGGATTAAGGAATGCCGGTTCAACATTTGCAAGAGTAGTCCATCACGCTTTTGAGCCGCAAATACACAGAATTGTGGAAGCCTACATGGATGACATAGTGGTCAAAAGCAAGGACAGGGCAACTCTGATTCAAGATTTGGATGAAACCTTTGCAAATCTGCGCAAGATCAACCTCAAGCTCAATCCCGAGAAGTGCGTGTTTGGGGTTCCCTCCGGCAAGCTTCTCGGGTTCTTCGTGTCTTAGAGGGGAATTGAAGCCAATCCCGACAAGATCAAGGCCATTGAGCAGATTGAAGCACCCAAGCGCGTCAAGGATGTACGAAGACTTGCCGGTTGCGTTGCTGCTCTCGAGAGGTTTATCTCTAGGTCTCGCTGAGCGCCTCGCCGTTTTCAAAATTTTGAAAAAGCGGTCCAATGAAATGGACTCCGGAAGCGGAGGCTGCGCTGCAGGACTTGAAGAGATACCTATCCTCCACTCCAGTGCTTGTCGCACCTAAGCCACAAGAGAAGTTGCTGCTATATTTAGCGGCAACCAATCAAGTCGTTAGTGCTGCTTTATTAGCGGAGAGGGAGGCGGATGATGAGCTGGCAACAATGGCAGATGCATCCAGCGACAAGCAGGGGGCTTCACCGACGAGCTCTGGTCCCGACAAGGACGGATCTGCGCAGGCGTGCGATAAGATGCAGAAAAGGATAGTGCAGCGCCCAGTTTACTTTGTCAGTTCCCTTCTGCAGGGGGCTAGGTCGAGGTACTCTGGAGTGCAGAAGCTGCTTTTCGGCCTTCTCATGGCCTCGAGAAAGCTGCGCCATTACTTCCAAGCACATGAGATCACAGTCGTCACTCGCTTTCCGTTGAAGAGGATATTGCAAAATCCAGAAGCAATAGGCAGGATTGTCGAGTGGGCGCTGGAACTGTCGAGCTTTGGCCTCAAGTTTGAAAGCACTTCAACTATCCAAAGCAGAGCATTGGCAGAGTTCATAGCAGAATGGACGCCAACACAAGATGAAGAAATTCCAGAGACGAGCATCCCCGTCAAGGAAGCAAGCAAAGAGTGGCTGATGTACTTTGATGGTGCCTTCTCGCTGCAAGGCGCCGGTGCCGGCGTGCTGCTTGTCGCACCCACCGGAGAGCACCTCAAGTACGTGGTCCAGATGCACTTTCCCAAGGAGCAAGCAATGAACAATACTGCAGAGTATGAAGGTTTGCTTGCCGGCCTCAGAATCGCGGTAGACCTTGGGATCAAGAAGCTCATTGTCAGGGGTGACTCGCAGCTTGTCGTCCGCCAAGTAAACACAGATTATCAAAGTCCGCTGATGGAGGCTTATGTTGATGAAGTGAGAAAGCTAGAAGAGCACTTTGATGGCCTACAAATGGAACATGTTCCAAGAGCTCAGAATGACATTGCTGATGGCCTGTCGAAGTGCGCCGCACTCAAAGTACCTGTGGAACCAGGGATCTTTGTGCTCAAGCTGACTCAGCCGACTGTAATGCCATCAACTGGACAGAGCAAGAAGAGGAAGTTGGTTTCTGGTGACTAATTTCCGGAAGAGCTCCCTGAAGCCGCCGCCAAGAAGGTCCCCAAAATCAACGCATATATCGCTGAGGAGCAGTCTGCTCCGACAAGCCTAAGGGTTTGTTTCATTGAAGCAGACGCTCCCGACAAGTTTTGCTCCGGCAAGCTTGCCGGGGATCATCAAGCTCCGGCCGAGCCGCAGGTTCTTGCCGTAGAAGCTGATGTTCCCGCAGCGGAAGATGTGCCTTTAGTCCTTGTTGTCGAGCCGCAAGCTCCAACATGGGCACAACAGATCGTCCATTTCCTTCAGACAGGAGAACTTCCCGAAGAGCAAGAAGAAGCGGAAAGAGTAGCCCGGCAGTCAAGTATGTACCAGTTTGTCGACAACATCCTGTACAGAAGAAGACTCAACGGTGTGAAATTGAAGTGTATTCATCGGGAAGATGGACAGAAGCTGTTGGCAGAGATACACGGAGGCATATGTGGTCACCACATTGGTACAAGAGCAGTTGTCGGCAAAGCTTTCCGGCAAGGTTTCTTCTGGCTGACAGCCCTCCAGGATGCAACTGCACAAGTAACCAAGTGTGAAGCGTGCCAGTTCGAGTCCAAGCAGATACACCAGCCAGCTCAAGCTCTCCAGACAATCCCTTTATCCTGGCCATTTTCGATGCTGGGGCTCGACATCCTCGGCCCCTTCCCGAAGCTGTCGGGGCTTTGAGTACTTGTACGTCGCAATCGACAAGTTCACAAAGTGGCGGAAGTGGAAACAGTGAGGAAGGTGACAGCACAACAAGTGATCAAGTTCTTCAGTCAATTGTTTGCCGCTTTGGGATTCCTAAAAGGATCATCACCGACAACGGTACACAATTCACGAGCCGCACCTTCATGCAAGACGCCCAAGATCTTGGCACCAAAGGTCGCTTAACCATTGCTCATCCGAGAAGCAACGGCCAGCAGAGAGGGCAAATGCTGAAGTGCTGCGAGGACTCAAGACCAGAACTTTTGACAGGCTGCACAAGTGCGGAAGAAACTGGATTGAGGAGCTGCGGTGGTTCTTTGGTCGATCGAGCGACGCCAAATCGAGCCACGGCGAGACACCTTCGCTCTAGTCTATGGAGCAGAGGCAGTTCTCCCCACGGAACTCAGATCACGGATCAGCTCGAGTGCTCGCTTATGATGAGCTCGAGCAAGAGCAGCTGCGACAAGATGACGCGCTGCTCCTTGAGGAGGACCGTCTTCAGGCCGCTGTACGAGCTGCTCGTTATCAGCAAGCTTTGCGTCGCTACCATAGCTGCAAAGTTAGTGCCAGAAGTCTCGAGGAAGGCGACCTTGTTCTTCGGCGCGTTCAGTCCGCCAAGAATTCCAACAAGTTGACGCCGAAGTGGGAAGGCCCTTATCGGGTGAGACGAGTCACTAGGCCTGGCGCTGTCCGCCTTGAGACCGAAGATGGCATTCCGTGAGCAACTCTGGAATATTCAGCATCTTCGTAAGTTTTACCGTCAGAGGCGCGGTTGCGGAACCTGTTCCGCAACCACCTTTTGTACAAGTCTTGCCCATGTTGCATGTAATCCTTTGTACAAAGCGGGCGCAGACCCGTGCATCAAGAAGCTCATGTGCTCCGCATATCTTGTCAATTTCGTGCATTTTTTTACTTTGCATGTATTATCTGACACTTTGTGCAGCACTTACTCCAGTAAGCAATAATGAGCCGCGAGGCTCCATATTTTTATTTTCTCTTCTTTCTTCTTCTCAAAGAAAAGAAGGTTCCCTCGCCCACAAGTTTGCCAGGGGGGAAGGAGAAGAAGACAATGTTGTGGACCAAGCGTAGCTCGAAGAAATTTTGCCTTACCGGGAAGCAAACGACAGAAAAGCTAAGTTGCCAAAGTTTGAGCAGCCTGTTTTTAAATTTTTAAGTTATCGTCCTTGAACGACCGTGCTTTGTATGGAAAACCTGTGCGCGAAGGAACCAACTCGTAGCTAGTTTGCACCCTTACTTTGTTTCGAGTCCGCTCAACAACTTAAGTGGGCTGCAACTAGTTGCGACAAGGTTGCTTGTCGGAGGCGGCACCGCCAAAGAGGCTCTTGATGTTCACTTTTCAGCGCTGCATGCGAAGGTGCCCATGCTGACAAGTTCCCTAAAAGCGTAGGGCGCAAACATACAAAGGAAGGAATCAAGTAAAGGAAATAACATTGCAATCATTGCCTAAGATAGAGTTATATTACAAAAATAACTTGTCGCAGATCTAATAGATTGTTCTCCTAAACATGATCAGCAGCGACAAGGGAAAGATAAAATGGGCAGCCTAGTCTACGCGGTCGCCATCAACCCTCTTGACCCCGCTCACCCTGTCCACAATGGGTGCGACAAGGGCCTTTAGCGCTTCAACGTCAGTAGTCGGGGGCAAGGACTTGAGGACGTTGGCGGAGCTGACGCCTGGATTGCGGAAGGCCACCTTCATCAACACCTTCTGAAGAGCCCCTGCATAGATTTGACGCGACTCGTCGGCCAGCTGCTTTGGGATCTCCTCCCGGAGCCGCTGGAGAGCCGTCCACGCCTTGAGGAACAGGCTGAGCTTGGCGCTGGGTTGAAGGCGCTGCGTCGGAGTACCCGAGATCCACCATCCCAGCTCCATCAGCTCCTTGTCGATGGCGGCGGCAAGTATCTACAAGACCCTCCGTCCGATGCATCACGTTTCTCTCGAAGGTATCCTGGCGGTCGTGGCATTCGCCAGCAGCTCCTCGTTGGCCTTGATCTTCTCCAACAAACCCACTTCCCGCTCCTTGGCGCCGTCCAACGTCTCCGTCAAGGTGGTCAGCTTCAGCTCAAGATCTGCCTTGGAGTCCTTGGCGGCGTCGAGCTCTTTGATCCTCTCAGCGAGACGGCCCTGCAACTCACCAAGAGTGTAGGCGTCCTTCTCACGCTCGTGCTTCAGTGCAGCGACCTCTTCGCCGCTCTTCTGGAGGGTGGCCTCCAGCTGCGTCACCCTCGTCTCCAACTCCTTCTTGGCGGCCTCGGCAGCTGCGACGGCGTCCTTTGCTTCCTTGAGAGCTCCGCCAATTGATTGCTCGCGCGGGGCAAGATCTTCCTCATAGCTGTCGAGGTTGATCTTCCACTGTGCCAGCTCGCCTTCTTACGCAGACAGCTTCTCAGCCGCAAGCCGCTGCTGCTCCTCGACCTCAGCCTTCTCGGAATGAAGGCATGCGCTCCTCAACGAGTCGCCCGCTCTTACGCGCCACGTCCCGGAGAGCTTCTTGGTTGGCGCACGGAGCTCTTCTGGCGCTTCTCCATGTCTGCTCCCGACCTCGCGACAAGTGCTTCCCGGGACTCCAGCTTGGCTTGTCGGGCGCGGTAGAGCGACAACAGCTTCTTCAGCAGCTGCTCCTCCTCAGACTCGCCGCTGCTGCTGCTTGGCGCGTCAACCAGCGACAGCCCAACGGAGGCGAGCAGCTCTTCGTCAAAGGTCTCCCCTTGACCGGCGCCACAGGCTCGGCGCCCAGGGGAGCTTGATGAAGACGCCGTCGCCGGCCTTCAGATAGGCGCCGGGCTGGGGCTCTTCGGAGCCTGACGCTGCATCGGTGGCGGAGGGATCGGTGGTCGGTGTAGCGCCTAGCGCTCCTGCGGCCTCAGGGTCGTCAGTACAATCACCAGACCCCTCGCCAGCCTTTGCGGCAGCAGCCTTGGCGGCCTCTTCGCCGGCGGACCCATCGGCACTAGCCTCTTCCTCCATGGTGGCGACGTCGCCAGTGTTGCCGCGCGCGTCCTCCTCGCCGGCGACCTCAGTCTCCATCGGCTCTCTGGCGAGATGGGTGTCGGCGATCAGAAAAAGAAAGAACGATCAAGCAAATGTTGAAAAAGAAGAAAAGAAAGAAAAAGAACCATAGGGAAATTGTCACATAAAGGGTTACTGCGATGGGATCTGTGGCGCGGTCTCCACCACCGGAGGATCGCCGGCGCTTCCCCTTGTCGGAGAAACTTCCCTTATCGGAGAAGCCTCCCTTGCCGGAGAGCACTCCCTTGCCAGAGAATTCTCCCTTGGCGGCGTAGTTGAAGCAGACGGAATTTCGGGAGCGACTTCCGGGCCCTCCTGATGAGGCTGCTCTGCTCCTAGACAAATCAACAAGTCAGATATCAGTAAATAAGGAGCACCCATGCACACCTAACCGTAAGAAATAAACCAAATACTTACGCTAGGGGCTGTGCTGGGGGCTGCTCTGAGGAAGGGTTGCCGGGTCCGGCAAGGGGTCTCGACACGCCTCCTGCCGCCAGGGGATCGTCTTGATGACAACCACCGGGTCTTGGCTCTCTTCGACGCCTCTGAGCCAGCGTCTGAAAAAGGAAAGAGTTCAGAATGAAGCAAGTCGGACACAAGACAAAGCAGCAAATTGAAGAATTACAAGTACAGCGACAAGATCTTACTCTTCTTCTTCCTCGGAGCTGGCGCGGAGAAGTCAATTCAGTCCGCCTCGGTGCGACGAAGCTGGAAGAGTAGGCTCCCTCGGACGCTTGGCGGGTGCAGGAGCCGTGGTCCTAGAAGGCCCGCTCCGATTCTTTGTGGCGGCGTGAGGCGCTCCCAGCAGCTTGATGCTTGCTGTGGTGGAAGCTTGTCGCCTGCGTGACGGCTGTTGGCCCGTCTGCCGCCTCGTCACTTCCCCGGTCTTGCGGAGGCGCCTTCTTGGTGGAGCTGTGGGCTCCTCCCGCAGCAAGCTACCTGAAGGTGGGGAGGAGGCGCCCCCAGCAGGCTCGTTCAGCTCAACCTCAGGCTCGGCCTGCTCCTCCGCGCCGACAAGCTCCTCTCGGTCGGCAAGGCTTGCCGCCTCTGCTGCCTCGTGAAGGAAATATGCCCTAGAGGCAATAATAAAGTTATTATTTATTTCCTTATATCATGATAAATGTTTATTATTCATGCTAGAATTGTATTAACCGGAAACATAATACATGTGTGAATACATAGACAAACAGATAGTCACTAGTATGCCTCTACTAGACTAGCTCATTAATCGAAGATGGTTGTGTTTCCTAACCATAGACATGTGTTGTCATTTGATTAATGGGATCACATCATTAGGAGAATGATGTGATTGACATGACCCATTCGTTAGCTTAGCACTTGATCGTTTAGTATGTTGCTTATGCTTTCTTCATGACTTATACAAAGTTCCTGCAACTATGAGATTATGCAACTCCGTTTACGGAGGAACACTTTGTGTGCTACCAAACGTCTGGCGTAAATGGGTGATTATAAAGGTACTCTACAGGTGTCTCCAAAAGTATATGTTGAGTTGGCATGAATCGAGATTAGGTTTTGTCACTCCGATTGTCGGAGAGGTATCTGGGCCTTCTCGGTAATACACATCACATAAGCCTTGCAAGCATTGCAACTAATGAGTTAGTTGTGAGATGATGTATTACGGAACGAGTAAAGAGACTTACCGGTAGCGAGATTGAACTAGGTATTGGATACCAACGATCGAATCTCGGGTAAGTAACATACCGATGACAAAGGAACAACGTATGTCGTTATGCGGTTTGACCGATAAAGATCTTCGTAGAATATGTAGGAACCAATATGGGCATCCAGGTTCCGCTATTGGTTATTGACCGAGAATGGTTCTAGGTCATGTCTACATAGTTCTCGAACCCGTAGGGTCCGCACGCTTAACGTTCGATGACAGTTCATTATGAGTTTATAAGTATTGATGTACGAAGGTAGTTCGAGTCCCGGATGTGATCACGGACATGACGAGGAGTCTCGAAATGGTCGAGACATAAAGATTGATATATTGGAAGCCTATGCTTGGACTTGAAAGGTTCGGATGAAAACAGGAAGTTACCGAACACCGGGGTTACGGAACCCCGAAGTCTATGGGCCTTGATGGGCCATAGGGAGAAGAGGAAAGGGCGGCCAGGCAGGCGCGCGCCCCCTCCCTCTAGTCCGAATAGGACAAGGAGAGGGGGTGCCCCTTCCCTCTTCCCCCTCCCCAATCCTAATCCAACTAGGGGGGGAGTCCTACTCGGTGGGAGTAGGACTCTCCAGCGCCAGCCCTTGGGCTGGCTGCACCCCCTTGCTCCTTTATATACGGGGCAGGGGCACCCGGGACACACAAGTTGATTCTGGATCGTTCCTTAGCCATGTGCGGTGCCCCTCCACCATATTCCACTTGGTCATATCGTCATGAGCTTAGGCGAAGCCTGCGTCGGTGAAGTCATATCGTCGCGGAGCTTAGGCGAAGCCCTGCGTCGGTGGAGCATCATCATCGTCACCACGCCGTCGTCTTGTGGAACTCATCCCCGACGCTTTGCTGGATCGGAGCCCGGGATCGTCATCGAGCTGAGCGTGTGCTGAACTCGGAGGTGCCCGACGTTCGGTGCTTGGATCGGTCGGATCGTGAAGGCGTCGACTACATCAACCGCGTTGTTATAACGCTTCCGCTTTCGGTCTCACGAGTGCGTGGACGGACACTCTCCTCTCGTTGCTATGCCATCACCATGGTCTTGCGTGTGAGGAAATTTTTGAAATTACTCGTTCCCCAACAATGGCATCCGAGCCTGGTTTTATGCGTTGATGTCATATGCACGAGTAGAACACAAGTGAGTTGTGGGCGATATAAGTCATACCGCTTACCAGCATGTCATACTTTGGTTCAGCGGTATTGTGAGATGAAGCGGCCGGACCGACATTACGCGTGACGCTTACGCGAGACTGGTTTCACCGCTTGAGCACTAGTTGCTTAAAGGTGACCGCGGGTGTCTGTCTCTCTCACTTTAGTTGAACTGAGTGTGGCTCGCCCGTCCTTGCGAAGGTTAAAACAGCACCAACTTGACAAACTATCGTTGTGGTTTTGATGCGTAGGTAAGAACGGTTCTTGCTCAGCCCATAGCAGCCACGTAAAACTTGCAACAACAAAGTAGAGGACGTCTAACTTGTTTTTGCAGGGCATGTTGTGATGTGATGTGGTCAAGGCGTGATGCTATATTTTATTGTATGAGATGATCATGTTTTGTAACGAGTTATCGGCAACTGGCAGGAGCCATATGGTTGTCGCTTTATTGTATGAAATGCAAAAGCCATGTAATTGCTTTACTTTATCACTAAGCGAGCGATAGTCGTAGAAGCAATAGTTGGCGAGGCGACAACGATGCTACGATGGAGATCAAGGTGTCGCGCGGTGGCGATGGTGATCATGGCGGTGCTTGGAGATGGAATCACAAGCACAAGATGATGATGACCATATCATATCACTTATATTGATTGCATGTGATGTTTATCCTTTATGCATCTTATCTTGCTTTGATTGACGGTAGCATTATAAGATGATCTCTCACTAAAATTATCAAGAAGTGTTCTCCACGAGTATGCATCGTTGCTAAAAGTTCAGTAGTACCCAGACACCACGTGATGATCGGGTGTGATAAGTTCTCGTCCATCTACAACGGGTGCAAGCCAGTTTTGCACACGCAGAATACTCAGTTAAACTTGACGAGCCTAGCATATGCAGATATGGCCTCGGAACACGGAGACCGAAGGTCGAGCGTGAATCATATAGTAGATATGATCAACATAGTGATGTTCACCATTGAAACTACTCCATCTCACGTGATGATCGGACATGGTTTAGTTGATTTGGATCACGTAATCACTTAGATGACTAGAGAGATGTCTGTCTAAGTGGGAGGTTTTAATATGATTAATTAAACTTAAATTTATCATGAACTTAGTACCGATAGTATTTTGCTTGTCTATGTTTATTGTAGATAGATGGCTCGTGCTGTTGTTCCGTTGAATTTTAATGCGTTCCTTGAGAAAGCAAAGTTGAAAGATGATGGTAGCAATTACGGACTGGGTCCGTAATTTGAGGATTATCCTCATTGCTGCACGGAAGAATTACGCCTGGAAGCACCGCTGGGTGCCGAACTCTTTGTAGAACAACGCCGTGAAGTTGTGAGCGTCTGGCGAGCAAAGCTGATGACTACTCTATAGTTCAGTGTGCCATGCTTTACGGCTTAGAACCGGGTCTTCAACGACGTTTTGAGCGTCATGGAGCATATGAGATGTTCCAGAGTTGAAGTTAATATTTCAAGCAAATGCCCGGATTGAGAGATATGAAGTCTCCAATAAGTTCTATAGCTGCAAGATGGAGGAAAATGTCTGGGTATAATAATCACTTAATTCAGCTGGGAGTTAATCTTCCGGATGATAGTGTCATTGACAGAATTCTCCAATCACTGCCACCAAGCTACAAGAGCTTCGTGATGAACTATAATATGCAAGGGATGACTAAGACAATTCCTGAGCTCTTCGCAATGCTAAAAGCCGCGGAGGTAGAAATCAAGAAAGAGCATCAAGTGTTGATGGTCAACAAGACCACTAGTTTCAAGAAAAAGGGCAAAGGAAAGAAGAAGGGAAACTTCAAAAAGAACAGCAAGAAAGTTGCTGCTCAAGAGAAGAAACCAAGTCTGGACCTAAGCCTGAAATCGAGTGTTTTACTTGCAAGAAGACTGGACCTTTGGAAGCGGAACTGCCCCAAGTATTTGGCGGATAAGAAGGATGGCAAGGTGAACAAAGGTATATGTGATATACATGTTATTGATGTGTACCTTACTAGAGCTCGTAGTAGCACTGGTATTTGATACTGGTTACATTGCTAATATTTGCAACTCAAAGCAGGGACTACTGAATAAGCGAGCACCGGCAAAGGACGAGGTGACGATGCGCGTGGGAAATGGTTCCAAAGTCAATGTGATCATGGTCGGCACGCTACCTCTACATCTACCTTTGGGATTAGTTTTAGACCTAAATAATTGTTATTTGGTGCCAGCGTTGAGCATGAACATTATATCTGGATCTTGTTTGATGCGAGACGGTTATTCATTTAAATCAGAGAATAATGGTTGTTCTATTTATATGAGTAATATCTTTTATGGTCATGCACCCTTGAAGAATGGTCTATTCTTGTTGAATCTCGACAGTAGTGATACACATATTCATAATGTCGAAGCCAAAAGATGCAGAGTTGATAATGATAGTGCAACTTATTTGTGGCACTGCCGTTTAGGTCATATCGGTGTAAATGCATGAAGAAACTCCATACAGATGGACTTTTGGAATCACTTGATTATGAATCACTTGGTACTTGCGAACCGTGCCTCATGGGCAAGATGACTAAAACACCGTTCTCCGGTTGTATGGAGAGAGACAAAGATTTATTGGAAATCATACATACAGATGTATGTGGTCCGATGAATGTTGAAGCTCGTGGCGGATATCGTTATTTTCTCACCTTCACAGATGATTTAAGCAGATACGGGTATATCTACTTGATGAAGCATAAATCTGAAACATTTGAAAAGTTCAAAGAATTTCATAGTGAAGTTGAAAATCATCGTAACAAGAAAATAAAGTTTCTACGATCTGATCGTGGAGGAGAATATTTGAGTTCTGAGTTTGGTCTACATTTGAAGCAATGCGGAATAGTTTAGCAACTCACGCCACCGGAACACCACAGCGTAATGGTGTGTCGAGCGTCGAATCGTACTTTACTAGATATGGTGCGATCTATGATGTCTATTTCGATTTACCGCTATCGCTTTTGGGTTATGCTTTAGAGACGGCGCATTCACGTTAAATAGGACACCGTCAAAATCCGTTGAGACGACGCCTTATGAACTATGGTTTAGCAAGAAACCAAAGTTGTCGCTTTCTGAAAGTTTGGGGTTGCGATGCTTATGTGAAAAACTTCAACCTGATAAGCTTGAACCCAAATCGGAAAAATGTGTCTTCATAGGATACCCAAAGGAGACAATTGGGTATACCTTCTATCACAGATCCGAAGGCAAGACATTCGTTGCTAAGAATGGATCCTTTCTAGAGAAGGAGTTTCTCTCGAAAGAAGTGAGTGGGAGGAAAGTGGAACTTGATGAGGTAATAGTACCAGCTCCCTTATTGGAAAGTAGTTCATCACGAAATCAGTTTCGTAACAACTACACCAATTAGCGAGGAAGATAATGATAATGATCATGAAACTTCAGATCAAGTTGTCTTGAACTTCAGAGATCAACCAGAATAAAATCCGCACTGAGTGGTACGGTAATCCTATTCGGAAGTCATGCTACTAGATCATGGTGAACCTACGAACTATGAAGAAGCGATGGTGAGCCCAGATTCCACAAAATGGCTTGAAGCCATGAAATCTGAGATGGGATCCATGTATGAGAACAAAGTATGGACTTTGGTAGACTTGCCGATGATCGGCAAGCCATTGAGAATAAATGGATCTTTAAGAAGAAGACCGACGCCGATGGTAATGTAGCTGTCTACAAAGCTCGACTTGTTGCAAAAGGTTTTCGACAAGTTCAAGGGGTTGACTACGATGAGACTTTCTCACCAGTAGCGATGCTTAAGTCTGTCCGAATCATGTTAGCAATTGCGCATTTTATGATTATGAAATTTGGCAAATGGATGTAAAACTGCATTCTTGAATGGATTTCTAGAAGAAGAGTTGTATATGATGCAACCAGAAGGTTTTGTTGATCCAAAGGGTGCTAACAAAGTGTGCAAGCTCAACGATCAATTTATGGTCAGTGCAAGCCTCTCGGAGTTGGAATAAGCGCTTTGATAGTGTGATCAAAGCATATGGTTTATATACAGACTTTTGGAGAAGCCTGTATTTACAAGAAAGTGAGTGGGAGCTCAGTAGCATTTCGATATTATATGTGGACGACATATTGTTGATTGGAAATGATATAGAATTTCTGGATAGCATAAAGGATACTTGAATAAAAGTTTTTCAATGAAAGACCTCGGTGAAGCTGCTTACATATTGGGCATCAAGATCTATAGAGATAGATCAAGGCGCTTAATTGGACTTTCACAAAGCACATACCTTGATAAAGTTTTGAAGAAGTTCAAAATGGATCGGCAAAGAAAGGTTTTTACCTGTATTACAAGGTGTAAGATTGAGTCGGACTCAATGCCCGACCACAAGCAGAAGATAGAGAGAAAATGAAAGATGTTCCTATGCTTCAGCCATAGGCTCTATCATGTATGCAATGCTGTGTACCAGACCGACGTATGCTTAGCTGTAAGCTTGGCAGGAAGGTACCAAAGTAATCCAGAGTGGATCATGGACAGCGGTCAAGAACATCTGAAATACCCGAAAAGGACTAAGGATATGTTTCTCAGTATATGGAGGTGACAAAGAGCTAGTCGTAAATGGTTACGTCGATGCAAGCTTTGACACGATCCGACGATTCTAAATCGCAAACCGGATCGTATTTTTATTAAGCGGTGGAGCTGTCGGTTGGTGCAGTTCTAAACAAAGCGTCGTGGCGGGATCTACATGTGAAGCGGAGTACATAGCTGCTTGGAAGCAGCAAATGAAGAGTGCGGATGAAAGAGTTCATTTCCGATCTAGGTGTCATACCTAGTGCATCGGGACCAATGAAGATCTTCGTGACAATCTTGGTGCAATTGCCTTGGCAAAGGAATCCAGATTTCACAAGAGGACCAAGCACATCAAGAGACGCTTCAATTCCATTGGGACCAAGTCCAAGTGGGAGACATAGAGATTTGCAAAATACATACGGATCTGAATGTTGCAGACCGTTGACTAAGCCTCTTCCACGAGCAAAACATGATCAGCACCAAGACTCCATGGGTGTTAGAATCATTACTATGTAATCTAGATTATTGACTCTAGTGCAAGTGGGAGATGAAGGAAATATGCCCTAGAGGCAATAATAAAGTTATTATTTATTTCCTTATATCATGATAAATGTTTATTATTCATGCTAGAATTGTATTAACCGGAAACATAATACATGTGTGAATACATAGACAAGCAGATAGTCACTAGTATGCCTCTACTAGACTAGCTCATTAATCGAAGATGGTTGTGTTTCCTAACCATAGACATGTGTTGTCATTTGATTAATGGGATCACATCATTAGGAGAATGATGTGATTGACATGACCCATTTCGTTAGCTTAGCACTTGATCGTTTAGTATGTTGCTTATGCTTTCTTCATGACTTATACAAAGTTCACGCAACTATGAGATTATGCAACTCCGTTTACGGAGGAACACTTTGTGTGCTACCAAACGTCACAGCGTAAATGGGTGATTATAAAGGTACTCTCAGGTGTCTCCAAAAGTATATGTTGAGTTGGCATGAATCGAGATTAGGTTTTGTCACTCCGATTGTCGGAGAGGTATCTCTGGGCCTTCTCGGTAATACACATCACATAAGACTTGCAAGCATTGCAACTAATGAGTTAGTTGTGAGATGATGTATTACGGAACGAGTAAAGAGACTTCTTGTAGCGAGATTGAACTAGGTATTGGATACCAACGATTGAATCTCGGGTAAGTAACATACCGATGACAAAGGAACAACGTATGTCGTTATGCGGTTTGACCGATAAAGATCTTTGTAGAATATGTAGGAACCAATATGGGCATCCAGGTTCCGCTATTGGTTATTGACCGAGAATGGTTCTAGGTCATGTCTACATAGTTCTCGAACCCGTAGGGTCTGCACGCTTAACGTTTGATGTGAGTTCATTATGAGTTTAAAAGTATTGATGTACCGAAGGTAGTTCGAGTCCCGGATGTGATCACGGACATGACGAGGAGTCTCGAAATGGTCGAGACATAAAGATTGATATATTGGAAGCCTATGTTTGGACTTGGAAGGTTCGGATGAAAACAGAAGTTCACGGAACACCGGGGTTACGGAACCCCGGGGTCTATGGGCCTTGATGGGCCATAGGGAGAAGAGGAAGGGCGGCCAGGCAGGCGCGCGCCCCTCCCCTCTAGTCCGAATAGGACAAGGAGAGGGGCGCGCCCCTCCCTCTTCCCCTTCCCAATCTTAATCCAACTAGGGGGGAGTCCTACTCCGGTGGGAGTAGGACTCCTCAGCGCGCCCTTGGGCTGGCCGCACCCCTTGCTCCTTTATATCTGAGGCAGGGGGCACCCCAGACACACAAGTTGATTCTGGATCGTTCCTTAGCTGCGTGTGCGGTGCCCCCTCCACCATATTCCACTTCGGTCATATCGTCGCGGAGCTTAGGCGAAGCCCTGCATCGATGAAGTCATATTGTCGCGGAGCTTAAGCGAAGCCCTGCGTCGGTGGAGCATCATCATCGTCCACCACGTCGTCTTGTGGAACTCATCCCCGACGCTTTGCTGGATCGAGCCCGGGATCGTCATCGAGCTGAACGTGTGCTGAACACGGAGGTGCCGTACGTTCGGTGCTTGGATCGGTCGGATCGTGAAGATGTACGACTACATCAACCGCGTTGTTATAACGCTTCCGCTTTCGGTCTACGAGGGTACGTGGACAAACACTCTCCCCTCTCGTTGCTATGCCATCACCATGGTCTTGCGTGTACGTAGGAAATTTTTTGAAATTACTATGTTCCCCAACACCTCGGCCTCCTCCATGGTGAACCCGAATTCACCAGCGGCAGAAGCTTCTGCCGCCTCCTCCAGCCTGGTGGCGATGCACTGCAGCTCGGCGTCGGTGGTGTCGCGGGTGAGCCATTTCTGCTCGTCGGAGCGGATCGGCACTTCTTCCAGGCTGTCGAAGAACTGCTCCACGACGTCATCGGCGGGCTCTTGCCAAGTTGGAACGATCCCATGAGAATCGCACAACAGCATCATCGCACGGATGCGGTCAAGCGAAGAGTTGTTGCACAAAGGAACAACCCCCCTGGCAACATGAACCACTCGGGGTGATCTGGGTCGTGCTTGAACAGCTCCAGCAGCATTGCATCCAGCTCCAAGACGGTGAAATTCCAGTTGAGGCCCGGCGCAGCCTCATGATGTCCGCCGCATTTTGGAACTCCCAAGCAGGTCTCCTCCTCTCCTTGCAAAGGAGCGATGCGGCGGCGAAGGAAATCCGCGCCAACAGCGCCCTCGATGAAGTCCGGCATGCCTGAGGCGCAAGATCCGGGTCACGGCAATCTTCAACCTAGCATCCTCCGGCGCCAAGTTGCTCCAATCGTTGCCGCGCACTATGGGAGTTTGGCGCTGGGCAGTGAAGGGCTGCGGGTTCTCCTCAATGATCCAACACCAATCGGCTCTCCACTCCTCCCACTTGCTGCGGAGCTCTCCTTCCAGATAAGCTTCTTTCTTGCCGATCCTAGAGATCCAAGCAATCCCTCCGTCAAGTGGCTCTCCTCTCTCAACGCGGGGCATGAAGAAGTGGCGAAAGAGGGCTACGTTTGGGCGGACTCCGACAAAGTTTTCGCAAAGGTGTGCGAAAACTGCCATGGTCAGGACAGCGTTGGGGGTGAAATCAAGGAGGCGAAGACCGTAGGTGTTCATGTTATCGCAAAAGAATTCGGAAAAGGGCGGGCAGAGCCCGCAATAGAAGAAGAGCGCGAAGAAGGGGTACCCGACAGAAACCCTCTCGGATGCGGCGGCGGAGATCACCCTCGTGCGCGGGTGCGCCCGCGTTTCCGTCGACCAGAAGAGGTAGTAGCCCTCCCTCAGCTCCTTTGCGTCGAGCTAGGGGTCGAAGGTGGCCCGCTCCTTTGGCAGCGCCGCAAGCCGCTGCGCCTCGGCCGACTTCACGCCCTTCCCCTTGTCGGCTTTCGGAGCCATGGCGGAGGTGGTGGAGGGGACCGACGGCGTTGGTGGCGCCGGTGGCAATGGGGGGCGGAGCGTCGCTCTCTTCGGACTTGAGAAGAAGGAGGGAGCGGCGGTGGTTTTCGAGATGGGACAGCAATTGGCGAGGTGAGCGACCTGCCCCTGTTTCCCCTGTTTATAAGGAGGGAGAGGGGGCGGACGTTCCGCTTTTCCAATTAAAGAAACCCCCACGATCTCTCCCCACGACGCCGCAGTCGACGCGTGTTGTTCGTGGGAGACGTGGTGGGTCCGGAGCAAGTAACGGCGTGATCTAGGCCGCGCGTGCCCGTACATTGTTTTGGGCCTGGCCCAACAGAGCTCGGCGCCGTGTGTGGCCCAGGCCCGGGGGCTCCTGTCGGTGTACTAGAGTAGGGGTACCCTAGTATCCCGAACTCGTGCACGGGCAGTTGCAGCACCCCGCGGCAAGGCTCGCCTAGCAACCGCCAAGATCCTCCGCGGTTCCTTTGGAGCCATTCAAGAACAAAGTGCTCAAGTCAAGGAGACAAGGCCCCGGCAAGAGGAGCTTGCCGGGAAGGCCACTTAAGGCACGCAGAAGACAAGACCCCGGCAAGAGGAGCTTGACGGGAAGGCTCGATGGCGACAAGCTTCCGAGCGCGACAAGGACTCAGCAGCGGCAAGGCGCTTGCGCGGCAGCAACCTCTCTTCATCTCGCTCCAGCTCATCCGCCAGCGATGTCGCCATGGGGCTATTCGGCAGCGTGTCAAGAGGCTGTGCAGCCAGCCGAAGAGCAGCGATAAGCGGCGCCGACAAGAAGGCCATCGTGGCGAACGGTGGCGCCCTAACGGTTCTGTTAGACTGCTTTAGCGACATGGGCGGGCATTTAATGCTTTTGTCCCTTGCCGTCAGAGTTAGGTAGAGTACACTGTGCAAAGTAGTTGCACCAACCGCAACTCATTTTCCCGTTTGTACCCTTGTCTACGTGGCCACCTGTGGTGACCCCTTGAGCATATAAAAGGAGGCCCATGTGCAACGAAGAAGGGGTGGGGGGTTCGACTCACTCGAAACCAGAGACACTTAAGTTAGGTTTTGTAGCTCTCGTTGCTCCCTAGCAAGAACACAATACAATCAACGAAGCAGCAGTAGGAGTATTATCTCTCCGGAGAGCTCCGAAGCTGGGTAAACTGCTCGTGTGCTTCGCCTCGATCTGCTCTTCGTGCAATCTCCGCCTCCCACCGAACCGAAAGGGGTCCGGTCCGCCGGCCCCCATAGGTGTTCGTGGGGTACGATCAGCCTCCCCGACAAAGACGATGGGCGTCGTCCTAGCAAGCTCCGAGTTGCCATCCTCCATGGCACGCGGCTGCATCCCCGCGAGCTTCACGCCTCCGGGCTCCATGTGGCCAGCTTGATGAAGAAGACGATGAGCATCGTCCTCCATGGCGGCAGCTTGATGAAGAAAATGACGGGCATCATCCTAGCGAGCTCCGTCCATCCACCGCGGCACCATCTTGATGAAGTGAATATCGGCAGCGTCCCTCGAGCTCCACAATGCCATTCTCCCTGGGACGGCCTGCATGCGAGCTTCATGCCTTCGTCCCTCCTTCCAGCATGATGAAGAAGATCGTGACCGTCCTCCTTGTGAGCTCTCCACCAAGATTCTCCGCGGCACCGGGTTGATTGTTGGCGATGGACGTCGTCTTGGCAAGCTCCGCGGCTCCATTCTCCATGGCACGGCGGCGGCATCTCCTCCTTCTCGATGTAACCTGCTAAGAAAAAGATTATACGTACCAAGAGGATTGTTGCACGTGCATGCATCGCGAGCTCAGCGTGGTGAGCTCCTGAGACGCTGCAGCATGTTGCCACTGCTGCGGCGGTTCAGCACCTCATCTATCTTCCGCGGCCACCGTGTGCGTAGCGACCCGCTCATTGGCTGTGTGGTGTTTGTTTGCTGCCTCCCCTGCGTGCCTTCTTCGCTCTACCATATTGCAACAACGGACGGACAGGGCTGAGTGCGCCGCCGCCGAGGGCGCGACCTCTCCTCCTCTGCGCCTTCTTCTGGTGCGTGAGTCATCGGGTGTTTTCTCTTTGCTTTCCTCGATGCTGCCCCATGTAACGCAACATGTCTCCAGGCCCTTAGCTTGATTTGACACGCAATGGCCTCATGTGTGTTCCATCGCCGTCGTTGAGCTCGGACCGGGTGTCACCGCCGCCACCGCATCCTCTCGCTGGTCTTCTCGCATGTGTACTTACACCGTCGTGAGCCAGGCCGTCGTACACGCCAGCGCTACTGTACACGCCGCCGCCGCCGTGGGCGCGTCGCAACCGGCTGGCTTCCGTTTCCTCTCCTATGTCCTCCAGCCCGCTGTTCTTCTCACGTAGCACTGAAAGACATAGTAAAAAAATAATTAGTCAGCGGAGCTCTCCTGTTTGTTCATCTCCTCAGCGCCTGCATGCTCGCCGTGGTCGACTCCTTCCTCCTGTGCTTCGTGTGTTGGCGAACACGCGGACACGGACGCAGCGTCGCCTCCTGTGTTGCGTCCCTTCTCTCCTTTGTTGCCTAGACGCGCCAAGCGGGCGCTGTGCGTCTTAAACCGTGCCCTGCCTTCTCCTCTGGATGCATTGCCCTCGTGCCTATTCTTCTTACTGGGTACGATCTGCCTCTCTCTATATATAGGCTGAGGCACAGGGCACCACACGTCCGGTCGTGTAATGATTATTGGAAACAAATCCATTTATTCCTTTCATCTATCTTCTTGAGAGCCAAGCCTGTAGAAAGAATAGGAAACACAACCTCTATACTAATACAATGGCTTCCGGTGCCTTTCTTTCCTTCTGGTGCATGGCCGATTCCTTTTCAAGCTAGCCTTTTTTTCCTTCTTAGGCGTGTGCATGTAGGATCAAATTAATCAATAAATCTTTTCTATTTACATGTATTCGGATACGCACGCACAAGCTCGCCGGCCGGCCGAGATGGCCAAATACATATACGTGATGTATACATATAGTGTCTAGGCCAAGCTTGCCACGTGCATGCAAAACTACTCTTACTTTTTTTAACACGCATGCATAAGATGTACATGTGACAATAAGCCAAGTCTCCCATATCTTACCTGCATCAAAACTCATAAAAAATATATTATATAGAATAATGCACAAAAACGTGTCGAACAAATGCCCCCTCGCCGAGTCAGGTTTGAGTGCGGAGCAAGTCAAACTTGACTTGGCGAATAATTTTCTTCTCTCTTCTTGGCGCATGATTCATATGCAGCCTGAAGAACCGGTTCGGAAATTCAAAACACACGTGTTGTTTCGAATATGATGAGAAAACAAGATGACTCAGTGTAGGCATGTCCATCCACACTTGTGTTCTTTTAAGGAGCTCGTTGGATCGCATAATGGACACGATGCCAGCCAACGAAAGAACCCTATCCCGTCTTCATTCCATGGCGAAACATCATGCATTATCCTGAAAACAAAAAGAAAATTTTTACCAGTCTCGCCGCGACCGTCTAGCTGCTATGGTGCCAACCGGCTTGACTGGAGGGTTTCACAGATTCACGATGGCCGCACTGGCGCGTTGCTCTGCTCCCATGATCTCCTTGTGTTGATGTAGGCGAGGCATCGGTAGACCGTCAAGAGCTCCCCTCCATTGACTGAATCATCACACCACTCATGGCGTGCCAATTCTGGTGGTACGCCGGGACGCCGTCGGCCTTACCAATGATTAAGGGGTTGATGGTGCCCACAAGCTTCATTGTTGTTGGAGACGGGGCCACGGAGACACATCGGCACCACCTTCGTGAGAGCAGGTGTCGCCTTCTGGTGTCCATCATGCATGTCGGTGTAGAACATTGGTTGTCGGGCTGTCATCGGTGTTGTAAGGGACACATGGGTATTGCTTCACCCAAACACACAAGACGTAGTTCAATGTAGTGGTTGTCGTTTGAATGCCGTCGACGATGACAGGGAGTGTCTCTCCATGGATGCCAAGATGTTGGAGGAGCACAACTAGAAATACCAAACAAAAATAAGCGGAAGAAAGAGAAAGAAAAACTTGCGTTTTTTAATGTTGGCTTTCCTGTTATACAGCAGCTACTAGGCATGATATCTGAGAAGGCTACCGAAGGAACTTGTCAATGGGAACCGTCGAAAGACCTTGATGATTGCAACTCAACAACATAAATAGCTTCGGTGTACGTGTATGAAGAAGCCGTGTTTCAGGATGCTTCCGAGAGGCAACAAAAATTCATACTCTAGCCCATCGTCATATTGAGGGCCCACAACTCGACATGCCCCCGCACACAGCCCATGAACCCAGAGACTTGGGTGTGATAAGTTCAGGGTAAATGGTTTTGGGACAACAGCTTGGCGATTTTTCTTCGTGCATATTGAGGGGTGGTGAACAGCTTCCTCCCGCCTTCCTTCCAGTGGGCTCCTTACTGCTTTGGATCACTCGATAGCTTCTTGAACGGTTGGGATTTTTTTTCTGAATTTGCTTCTTGGACTTTTGGAATTTCATCTTGATTGCTCACGTGAATGATTGATTGGCCGCGGACTTCATGGACTTGCTTTGACATTCGGCTCGAACTTCTTGAGGACACTTCTTTCAGGATTCCTTGGGGACCCACCTTGGGAACTTGGAAGAGAACTGTTCACCTCTGTGGACTAGAAAAAACCCTCTAGCACTTTATCTAGGGCTTCTGGTGGTGCACCCCGGGGTTGCCATGTGACTATGCACCAAACCAACTTGTGTCGAGTCAGGCATCCCTCCATGATTTTTTCCTATAGTCTTCCCTGGAGTGCGAGCCTCTGTGAACACGAGACATGCCGGGAAACATGAAGAGCGCGGGTCTCAATACTAATAAGTGCCCATGTAATCATCTCCGCTGCCTCCAGAAGCATACACCTGGTACGTGTCGTGCATGGTGGGTGTAGGAGCCTCTCCACCTGCAAATCGGCACATTGTGCCGCCCTCCAACAAGTCCTAGGGTAGCCGAAACTTCAATCAACAGCGTAGTGCGATAAAGGGAAGCCATTTTTTGTTGGACATAGTCCGTAAAAATTGGGGAAAATAGGTATATCCAAAAAATGCTAAGGAGAATGCATCATGGATCCGATAGGCCACAGAAAAAGTTTCCCCAATGAAAATCCAAAAGGCAACAAAAGAGGCAAAATTTTAAGAAAAATACTTTTTGAGGAAGCTTCCGTTGATTGGGGGCATAGGTCGAACTCCTTGGGAATTGATGAGCTGGTATGCTCCCCGTCGTAGACTTGCTCGATGATGTATGGCCCTTCCACTTTGGTCTGAACTTGCCCTTCGTCCTGTGCGTTATGACGATGGGCCGCCTGAGCACAAGGACCAACTCGCCTTTTCAGAAGACGCGTTGCTTGACGAGCTTGTCGTAAGCTCTCACCATATTCTGGCGGTAAAGCTCCAGGTTCTGTAGGGCATTAATTCGCCCCTCTTGAAGGGCGTCGAGCTCCTGAAACCGCAGTTGTACCTGTTTGTCATTGGTGATTTCATCTTGGACAGCCACCCTCAAAGAGGGTAGCTGGACCTCCAGTGGTAGGATCGCCTCACTCCTGTAAATGAGAAAAAAACGGAGTCGCCTGTGTTGGGGTACGGACTGTAACGTGGTACGCAATAAGGACTCGAAGAGACGGTATGGAAGTCTCTCATATTCCTTGTCCCCGTCTTCTTGAGTATCTTGCTAAGTGTCTTGTTGAAGGCTTCAATTGCACCATTGCCTTGGTGTAGATGGTGGGGATGTGGTGATGAAGTGAAGGGCAGAGCGGTACGCCTATCACTCCGGCCATGCTTAGCCATATCCCTCCGTCTTGTCGATTTTCCGATGATGAAGTGAGCAGCCTTTGCCTCGTCGGTGCCTGGTGGTGTTCGCCTTGTCGGTGTCGGACTGGATGACTTGCCTTCACCTCGTCGGTGCCTGGCAAGATATGAATTGCTTCATCGAAAAAAGACATGTCGATGGAGTATACCTTTTCCTCGTCGGACCCTGACGATGTTGATGATGTGCATCAATGTGGATGTTGGGGTAGACATGGGAGATGTCGGGTGTTTGTGTAACCAACGAGCTTGTCAAGTCAAGAGTCGGGGCGAATGGCACCCGACGACGGCTTGTGTCAGCTATGATGTAGACGGCGCCCCACCATGGAATGGGCTACGTGTCAGCAATGGTGTAGACGGATCTCCGCCTAGGCAGCAGTGTAGATGTCACCCCGCCTGGGCCAAGCTCCGCGTGGGCGGGAATAATGTAGATAGTGCCCCACCTTGGGAAAGCTCCACGGTGGCGGTGTAGATGACACCTCCTCTCTGGCGATAGCTATGTCGACGGAGGTCAAAAAGGAGCCCCTGCTACTCGAGCACCATGGCAACTGAAGTTGATGGCACCCTGCCTTGGGGGAAATCCATGTCAACAAAGGTGTAGACGACACCCCGTCATGGGGGCACAACATACAGGCGACGACGATGTAGATGGAGTCCCGCCTTGGGCAAGCTCCGCTAGGGCGGTGGTGTGGACGGTGCCACACCTCGGGCGAGCTCCATATTGGCAGTGTAGATGGCACTCCGTCTTGGGCGAGCTTCGAGCTGGCGTGTGAACGATGCCCAACTTTTGGATGAGCACCATGTTAAAGGTGGAGCAAAAGGGCTGATTGAAATCCTTATGTTCAATGATATCATCCGAAGCCAAGAGCTGATTAAAATCCCATTGAAGGGGAGAACTTACACGTGGAGCAATATGCAAGAGGACCCTTTGTTAGAACAACTTGATTGGTGCTTTTCTTCTTGTCACTGGACGCAATCTTATCCTAACACTGTGGTCACCTCCCTTAGCAAACCAGTGTCTGACCATTGCCCTTGTGTGGTTCACATTGAGACAAATATTGTCACGGCCAGTTTTCCAATAAAATGCTTATTGAGAAACCGACCTTTTGAGTCCTGTACGAGGAAAAATCCTCCTGACTGGTAGACAAAATCTTGATACAATAAGCCAGTAGTATTAAATATATTACAGGGTCGAGCTGGGGTGCTCAACAATTTATTACAAGTACGCCAATAATTATACATAATGGCGGATATGACACAATGGTGTGGGTGGCATACTACTGACTCGAGATGAAAGTGGTGGTGGAATGTCACAGGGGGTGGATAATCTGTCTCCTAAACTGGCAGCTCGTCGAGTGTCGAAGTGAGGCTCGATGAATTTATTTGGGTAGCGGAAGCGGATATAACACAGTGACCAAATCCAGGGTCGCACGAGACTGACTGGGACTCCTCTAGGCGTCGGACTCGCTATTGAACTCTTCATTCATGAGATCGCCACGAGATCCGCCAAATCAACAAGCGGTGAGTACTTTGAAAGTACTGCAAGACATTCGACATAAGATATAACAAATGCATGCATGAATGCGTCATGAGCAATTAGTAATGTACATTCAAATGATGAACTTGCACAACATTATTTAGTAATAAGGAAGTCAGGCGGTAGTCCTCCCGAAATCCACAAAAATTAACTGAAAACCGATCGGGTGTTTGAAGCGACGCCTCGAAGGGTGAACAAATAAATAAATCATGCCGCAGTCGGGCATCTAAGCGACACCACAAAAGGGCTTATATTGAAAGTAATAGACATACGTACATACGATCGGACGTCGGAGCGACATCACGTAAAGGGCTTATATCCAAGGTAAAATAACAAGCGTGCCCGCGATCGGACGTCTGGCGACATCGCAGAAAGGGCTTATATTAAAGTAAATAACGCAGGTGTACCCGCGATCGGACGTCGGCGACATCGCGAAAGGGCTTATATCAAGGTAGATAACAAGTGTGCCACAGTCGGACGTCTGAGCGAAATCGCAGAAAGGGCTTATATCAAAGTAAATAACGATTGTGCCACAGTCGGACATCTGAGCGACATCGCAGAAAGGGCTTATATCAAGGTAGATAACAAGTGTGCCACAGTCGGACGTCTGAGCGACATCGCAGAAAGGGCTTATATCAAAGTAAATAACGAGTGTGCCACAGTCGGACGTCTGAGCGACATCGCAGAAAGGGCTTAAATTCATTATTCATATCTGTTAAACTTGCAAGAATAATACTCATAGAAAAAAATTATTCAACACATGATAATAAACGGGTTAGTCCATCCATAGGAATAAACATTTAACCGGACTTAACACTCATGTGGTTCTCCGGAATTTCTGTCACCGAGACTGACACTTGACAAGATAAGATGAACACAGTACTTGGACATGGATAAGATGATTTCAAGGATTTTTGACTCTGCAGAGTTTGCACTAAATTACCCACAGCCAACGGATTTCCGTGAGTCACGAAGGACTAATTCCGTTCTGGTATTTGGAAGAAACACATCTAACCAAGACACACCCATCCCACCTTACGATGCCAGGAATCACCTTAGACAGCGTTCAAGAAAAACTTTGAGACGGGGAGATCACAATCTTGAATAGCATGGGATCAAATTAATATCTGGCGCTCTAAGGGTGCCCCCTCTCGGTCCCAACCGGAAACACCCATGCCCCCTGACCGGATGATAGGCTTTAATCCAGGGCCATAGAACCCTCATCCCCTCTCAATTTGGTGTGTACCAGGAAAGCGGTTTGCAACTTACTAAGCCATATCCCTTGCGGAAAACATGTGGTAGTACGGAAAGGGAAAACAGACGGGAATTGGACTGATTCATGTTGACCTGGTCAAATGGTGCGCATAAGGCGGCATGCTACAACACTGCCATCTTACCCATTCTCATGCCATCTCATGGCCATGCAAACTCATATCCAACAACTTATGGATTTTCGAAACTCACTTGCCTCAACTTTGCATGTAATATAACCCTCATCGAGATGCTCATAAACATGCCATGGAACTACTTAATGCAAACATGCCAAAGACACTCATCATATCAAAAGTTCAAACATGCTTTCCTGGTTCGGAGTAGTCGGAGCCTAGCTCGGTGAAGTTCGCGGTTCCGTCACCAACTCCGGTATCTACGCTATACAGAAATACACACACTATCGTAAACACCGTGAGGTGCACAAAAATATTCCAAATATTTTTCAAATAAATCTGATAAAAAACTAGACAAAATTTTAAAGAGGACAGAAAGAGAATCAATCAAAAATCCTTTTCTGTTTAAAAGTTATAAGGGTTTTAATCCAGGGACCTTTCTGTAATGAAACGAAACTTCTCGGGGGCTGAACAGAAAAGACCGGAAAAACGCTTTGATCTGAAAGCGTATTTGCCGAATATGTTTTCAAAAGCGATTCGAAAAAAAAAGAAGAGAGAGGCTGTGCAGGCGGGTCCCAACCGTCAGTTTGAATTTTCAAGCAGGGAAAAGCAGAGCTCGTCGGTGCGAGAGAGCTGCGGTGGTCGTCATGGCGATCCACAGCGAGGCGGGGATCGGGCATTACCTCGTGCTCAGCATGACCTTCCGCGTCGGTGAGTGGTGGTGGTGGTCGCGGTGAGCACCACGTCGGGCGACCCTCGCTCCGGTGGACGGCGGCTCGGGTGGAGTTGGATCTCGTCGGGGAGGGCTGCGAAGGTCAAATAGAATCTTGGGTTAGCTCACTGGGTGCTCTAGGAGGTTACTAACGAGGTTTGGGCATCGGGGATGGTCTCACCGGAGTGGATCGAGATGGTGGCCGAGGCGGATCGGGCGTCGAGTTGGGAGAGACCTCCTCGAGGTCCTCCTAGTGGCTGGCAAGGGGTGTTGGTGAGGTGCGGTGGTGGTGCGTGCTCGAGAACGAGCTCGGGGCTTCCTTTATAAGCGATCCGAGGCGGTGGCCGTGAACGGTGATCTCCGGTGATGGTTCTGGGCGCAGAGCTTGGTCGGGAGTTTAGGGAGTTAGGCGTCAACATGGAGTTCCCTTGGTTCCGTTTAGGCGCTACGAGTTCGGATTAGGTGCTCTGGGTGGGTTCGACAGGCAGGCGGCCGGGCCCGTCGGTGGCAGAGGCGCGCCTGTTCTTGCCGAACCCACGGCAGCAGTGCTGCGGGGTGCGCTGGCGTGTGTGAGGCCGCGCGGAGGGCAAGGGAGCGTTGGGCGGCGCCGGACGGCGTAGCGAGCTGGCACGGGCTCTCGCTGGCCGCCACGGGTGGCTCTGCCACCGCAGAAGCTGCCGGCATCGGCGATGCTCGCTGCCACCGACACCTGCACCCGTCCAAGAGGGCGTGCGGTGCTCTGGCCAGGGAGGAGAGGCCGTGCGCAACGCGCCAGGGCGCACTATTGATCGATGACAACACTCTACCGAAAAACGACACTGAATTTCTCTGAAACTCTGAACTTTCTAAAAGTGCAAAGTAACAGTGCCGGCCAGGTGTTCGACAAAATGATTTTGGTATGTGGGAAATTTTCCTTGAGCTGATTTTTGGTGGGGTGGCCTCTCACTGCATTTGGGGGCTGCCTGAATTTTGGTAGAATTTTTGGAGAAGAGAAGATATGAATTTCACCAAATTTGACAAATCTGGTCCAAACTTGCAGAGGTTGAGACTTGAAAATTTTGAAAAGAGGAAGAGTGGATCTTGATGGATCTAGGTTGTGGTTGTTAAATACTATCCAGAGGAGTTGGTTTGAGGTCAAAACTCAAAGGGAATTGGGTACTTGCTTTGTAAATCATCTACGCTTAAAATAAATGGCAGAAATGTTTCGGGAGATAAAATAAATGAAATAAAAGCCAAACATGGGTTGGACTTGTAGGAACAGAATGTTTGGATTGCCCCAAAGTGGAAGGAGGGGTTTTGGGAAGTTTTACCACATGAGGCATAGTAAAACCATGGGTGGTTTCAATATAAGAGAAGTCCCAAAACTCCTAGAGTTTTCTTTATTTTTTTAAAGAAAATAAATCACAAAAATAAATTTGAGAAGGGGACAATCAGAAGAAAGGTTTTTAATAACCAAACACCAGGGTTGAAGAAGATATCAAAAATAAAATCCTTGCCAAGGGGGAAGTTTTGAGAGAGAGGTTTTTGGAAGGGTTTAAATGACCTTCTTCAAAACCAACAAAGTTTTTGTTGAAAACCAAATAAAAAAATTTGGAGTGTCACAACACCTACCCCCTTCCGAAAAATCTCGTCCCCGAGATTTCAGCTGATCCTCAAATAAGTGTGGGTGCTCTATCCGAAGAAAATCCTCTCTTTCCCAAGTGGCTTCACTCTCGGTGTGATTGCTCCACTGAACTCTGAAAAACTTGATGGTTTTCTGTCGGGTCCTCCTTTCAGACTCCTCCAATATTTTTACTGGATGTTCCCAATAGGTGAGGTTTGGTTGCACGCCAATGTTCTCATGGGATACTTGCTTCTCTGGTTTGCTTACGCACTTCCTCAACTGCGAGACGTGGAACACATCGTGGATATCGGATAATTCTTCGGGTAAGTCTAGCTGGTAGGCTACTGTGCCTCTTCGTGCCACTATGCAGAATGGTCCGATGAATCTTCGTGCTAGCTTCCCCTTAATCTTGAATCGTTTCAGGCCCCTCATAGGAGATACTCGTAGATACACAAATTCACCGGGTTCAATCGACTCACGATGTTTCCGATCGTAATAACTCTTCCGCCGCTTTGAGCTGTCTTGAGTCGGTCCTTGATTAGCTTGACCTTTTCCTCGGCTTCTTTGAGCATGTCTGGGCCGAAGATACGGCTGTCTCCGGTCTCTGGCCAATTTAGCAGGGTACGACATCTCCGCCTGTACAAGGCTTCAAATGGTGCCATTTGCAGGCTGGTCTGGTAACTGTTGTTGTATGCGAACTCTGCGTATGGCAAGCTTTCCTCCCAACTGGTTCCATAAGTGAGGACACATGCTCTCAGCATATCTTCTAGAATTTGGTTTACGCGTTCAGTTTATGCATCGATCTGGCCGGGGTGGTACGCTGTATTGAAAGCTAGTTGAGTACCAGTAGTCATTGCGGTGATCCCAAAATCTGGAGATGAATTGTGTGCCCCTGTCAGATATTATAGTCTTTGGAACTCCATGTAAGCAGACGATACGGGAAAGATAAAGCCTGGCAAGCTTCTGAGTGGTGTGGGTTGTCTTCATGGGGATGAAGTGTGCTACTTTAGTCAGTCTATCAGTGATGACCCATATGGCATCATTTCCGTGTCGTGACCGAGGTAGCCCAACAATAAAATCCATTCCAATCTCGTCCCATTTCCACTCGGGTATTCTATTCGGTTGTAATAGCCCGGCCGGTTTCTGGTGCTCGGCCTTGATGCATTGACATGAGTCACAACACGCAATGAACGTGGCTATGTCCCTCTTTATACCGTGCCACCAAAATGTTTCCTGAAGATCCTTGTACATTTTTGTTCCTCCAGGATGGATTGAATACGGAGCGTTGTGACCTTCAGCTAAGATTTGCTGTTTAAGGTCCTTGATATCTGGTATGCAAAGTCTACTCCCGTACCACAATATTCCCTGCAAATCGATAATCTAATTTCGAGGCCTTGCCCAAACTCACTTTCCGTTTAATGCCTTCAATGTCGGGTGCCCATGCTGAGCCTCTTTAACCTTTCCTATCAGGGTAGGCTGTATTTCTAAATTTGACACACTGCCTTCGGTGACCACCATCAAGTTGAGCTTTGCAAACTCCTGCCGAAATTCAGGTCTCAGGTTTGGTAGGCTGTCGTTGTTCGGACTGGGGTTTCGACTTAAAGAATCTGCCACTACATTTGCTTTTCCTGGATGGTAGTGGATTCCAACATCATAATCCTTCACTAATTCCAACCAGCGTCGTTGCCGTAAATTCAGTTCCGGTTGTGTGAAAATATACTTGAGGCTCTTATGGTCCGTGTATATTTCACAATGATTTCCAAGTAAAAAGTGTCTCCATTCCTTGAGTGCATGGATGACTGCTGCCAATTCTAGGTCATGAGTAGGATAATTTTCTTCATGCTTGCGAAGTTGTCTAGAAACATAAGCGACTACCTTGCCTTCTTGCATCAACACGCATGCGAGGCCCTTCCGGGATGCGTCACAATACACCTCAAAATTCTTGTGTATGTTTGGCACAATTAATACTGGTGCTGTCGTTAATTTGTTTTTTAGTTCTTGGAAACTTTTCTCGCAAGCTTCCGTCCGTTCAAACTTCTTGTCTTTCTTGAGTAGCTGCGTCATTGGCTTTGCTATGGTGGAGAATCCTTCAATAAATCTTCGGTAGTATCCTGCCATTCCCAAGAAACTACGATACGTGCCACTGTTGGCTGGTGGTTTCCAGCCTGGCATCGACCTTGACTTTTTCCGTGTCTCGGCAATACCTTCTTGGGTCAATCGTGGCCCATAAAACCTACTGTCTTAACCAAAATTCACACTTGCTGAACTTGGCGTACAATTGATGTTTCATTAGTTCTCCTAGTACGATTCGAGAGATGTTCAGCGTGCTCTTACGGTGTCTTGGAGTATATCGAATATAAATCGATCAATACTACAACAAACTTGTCCATAAACTTCATAAATACTTTGTTCATGAGGTGAACAAAATATGTCAGGCGTTTGTTAGTCCAAAGCGGCATTATCGTGAACTCATACAGATCCGTGATCCGGAGGTGAAGGCTGTCTTGGGGATATCCTCCGTCCGTACTTTTAATTGATGGTATCCCGACCTTAGGTCAATTTTTGAGAAGACCTTGGCCTGAGCGAGCTGATCAAATAAATCATTTATCCTAGGCATTGGGTATTTATTTTTGATTGTGACCATGTTAAGTGCTCGATAGTCTATGCACAATCTCAGTGTCCCATCCTTTTTCTTGGCAAATAAAATTGATGAACCCCAAGGTGAGGAACTGGCTCGTATATATCCTTTGTCCAGTAATTCTTTTATTTGCTTCTTCAATTCTACCAATTCGGATGGTGCCATTTTGTATGGTTTCTTGTAAATGGGAGCGGTTCCGGGTGCTAGCTCAATGCTGAATTCTATCTCTCGGTCTGGTGGCATTCCTGGTAGTTCTTCGGGAAATAAGTCTGGAAATTCACACACTACTGGAACTTTGCTTAGTTCAGAAATATCCACTTTGTTCAATCTCGGTTGCCGGGATATTTTCCTATCTTTGGCTGAAACTCTTATTGTCTTCCCGTGGTGGTGGGTGAGAATTACAGTCTGGTTGAAGCAGTCAATAAAACCTTTGTTGGTGGTTAACCAATCCATCCCTAAGATGACATCCAGTCCTTTATTTTCCAATACAATAAGGTTTGCGTGAAACTTCAATCCTTCAAACTCAATAACCACACCTTGGCAATAACTCTGGGTAACTTGCTTAATCCCAGGGGACTTGATGATCTTGAATTTTTCCAAGGGAAGCATCGAAAAATTATTTTGCGAGGCAAAACTTTTCGAAATGAAAGAGTGGGAAGCTCCAGAATCAAACAAAACCATGGCAGGTATTGTGTTGATAGGGAACGTACCGAGTATGATATCCGGGGCATTCTGTGCTTCCTCTCTGGTCACGTGGTTCAGATGACCCTTCCTGTGGTTGTTATTGGGGTTGAAATTGTTGCGCTTTGGCGCTGAATTATTGCCACCGTTGTTCGGCTTTGGGGTCGAGTTCCTTGGCTTGGAGCACTGCTTGGCATAATGCCTTCTTCTACACAAGCGTAGCAAGTAACGCCTGGGCAATATGTGAACTCCTTGTCCCTTGCATGGAAATTCTTGATTGGGCGTGAGACGTTTGTCGTGGGTTTGTGTGTCCCACCTTTCTGAAAATCTGTCTTGCTTCGGTGGTTGCGAGCATGATCAGTCTGGTCCCTTTTCCGTTTGCGGAAATCCTCCAAGCTGCGTCTCTCATTTTCCAAGGTAATGGCCTTATCCACCAGCGTTTTAAAATCTGGGAAGGTGTGCACAACCAGCTGGCATTTAAGCGCGGGCGCCAGACCGTCTAGGAATTTTTCCATCTTCTTGCTTTCATACATACGCTCCTCGTTGGCGTAGCGAGACAACAAAGTAAATTGACTTTTGTATTCTGACACCGTCATGGTCCTTTGTTTGAGGTCATCAAATTCTCTCTTCTTGATCTTCATAAGACTTTTAGGAATATGCGCCCCACGAAAACCTTCTTTGAACTCCTCCCAGGTTATATTATTTTCATTGGGGTGCATGTGTAGGAAATTTTCCCACCATGATGCAACTGCTCCAGTGAGATAGTGCGGTGCATATAGCACTTTCTCAAGATCTGAACACTGTGCAATAATTAATTTTATTTCCATGTCTCAAGCCAGTCCTCGGCCTCAAGAGGTTTGTCAAGATGAGAAAATGTTTGGGGACGCGTCTTACGTAGCTCGAGATAATTTTGATTGCTGCTGATATCGTCCACGGTGATTTCCCATATTGATGACTTGGTTCATCATTTCTCGATGTTGTTGCTGACTTTGCTCATAAAGCGGCACATTTGGGAAAGTGTTGTTTCACCGTCCTGTTGACTTGACTGCCCTGTGTGAAATTGTTGCTTGGTTGTGTGCCATAATTTTGCTCTGGCGGAGTTGGCATGGAGCGTGTCCAAGGACGAGACATTTTTCACTCTGGGGATATATTTTGTAAAACTCATAAGAAAAGAAATTGAGTCGCAAAAGTCAATAAATTCATGAAGACGGGAAATTTTAAATGCTCCAAGATTTTTGAAGAGAATAAACGTTTGCACACGGAGAAGGACTGCTCATTACATATCTTACACGCAAGCAGTAATTATACAATACATCACTCAGGATATGCGTACATAATCCTGACATGTTATTTAGGCTAGTGCACTTCTCCCAGTTCCTACATGATGCGCAAGCAAGCTACTTCTCACAACCTATGTAAATATAAACATATCGTACAAGTCGGTACATCGCATGGCGGTAAAGCGTAATCAGTCGGAGATGGTAAGGATCTCCCTTGGCCTGCCAAGGGTGAGGCGCAGTGAGGCTGGGGACTCAACCTCCTCCTCGCTAATAGGCTCCAGACGTGAAGCGCTGCGCTGAGTAGATGGAGTGGGCGCCCTATGCGGGACAACACGAACAGGAGTGGGCGCAAAAGGTGGTGCAGTGTGAGCTGGAGTGGGCTTAATGACTTGGTTGAACTCCTTGGTGGTAGGCGGGCTGACGCAGCAAAGGGTGGCGAGTAGTAGGTGCATAAGATGCTGAGGACGAGACAAAAGTCGGTGGCGGTGCGGTGTGCAGGAGCTCCCTCTGTTGGCGGCACAGCCATGGATCGAGTCCATGCGGGCAGCCACAAGGTCGTCCACCAGGTTGTCGAAGGCTGCCTCGAGCCGGAGATACTCGATAAGCATCTCAAAAGCCTCGCCTCGTTCTCCTCTCGGGGCAAGAGGCAGCGTAGTGACAGGTGTATGGCACGTGGCATGGAAGGTAGCGGTAACAGCGAGTCTTCATCGAAGGAAGGACATCCACGAGACGAAGCTATCGCCTCACGGGCTGCCATCTACATCGCATGCTTCTCCGTAGGCATGGCTCTCCCCAAGAACCGGAAGCGGCGTAACTCAACACACCCTCCCTTGAATTGCACCACGGCTTGGTGCATGGTCAGACTGTCGTTGACCTTGTGCTGGTAGAGTGTGAAGACTGGGCGCATAGATGGCCCCATCTCGACCTGGACGATGAAGGAGAGAAGCAGCGAACCCATCGGGCATGTTGGCAAACATCGTGACTCGCAATCGTTGCCGGCTATCTTCAAAAGTAGGCAAAACTTACGAGTGGTCGATCATAAATTTATCTTGTCGTCGAAAATGACTACATTGCAAAAATATGAATTAGCTCTATTATGCTAATAACCGATTAGTGATCGCACCTAGTGGATTCCTACAGTCAGCCTGGCTCTGGTACCAAGCTTGTCACGACCAGTTTTCCAATAAAATGCTTATTGAGAAACCGACCTTTTGAGTCCAGTACGAGGAAAAATCCTCCTGATTGGTAGACAAAATCTTGATACAATAAGCCAGTAGTATTAAATATATTACAGGGTCGAGCTGGGGTGCTCAACAATTTATTACAAGCACGCCAATAATTATACATAATGGCGGATATGACACAATGGTGTGGGTGGCATACTACTGACTCGAGATGAAAGTGGTGGTGGAATATCACAGGGGGTGGATAATATGTCTCCTAAACTGGCAGCTCGTCGGCGTCGAAGTGAGGCAGGATGAATTTATTTGGGTAGCGGAAGCGGATATAACGATGACCAAATCCGAGTGGTCGCACGAGATTGGGACTCCTCTAAGCGCGGACTCGCTATTGAACTCTTCATCCATGAGACCGCCTTCATCGACATCGGCCAAATCAACAAGCCATGTGAGTACTTTGAAAGTACTACTTAAGACAGTTCGGACATAAGATATAACAAATGCATGCATGAATGCGTCATGAGCAATTAGTAATGTACATTCAAATGATGAACTTGCACAACATTATTAAGTAATAAGGAAGTCGGTAGTCCTCCGAAATCCACAAAAATAGCGAAAACCGATCAGATTATGCAGGCGGCGCCTCGAAGGGTGAACAAATAAATAAATCATGCGCGATCGGGCATCTAAGCGACACCACAAAAGGGCTTATATTGAAAGTAATAGAAATCGTACGATCGGACGTCGAGCGACATCACGAAAGGGCTTATATCAAGGTAAAATAACAAGCGTGCCCCGCGATCGGACGTCTGGCGACATAGCGAAAGGGCTTATATTAAAGTAAATAACAGGTGTGCCCACGATCGGACGTCGGCGACATTGCGAGAAAGGGCTTATATCAAGGTAGATAACAAGTGTGCCACAGTCGGACGTCTGAGCGACATCGCAGAAAGGGCTTATATCAAAGTAAATAACGAGTGTGCCACAGTCGGACGTCTGAGCGACATCGCAGAAAGGGCTTATATCATGGTAGATAACAAGTGTGCCACAGTCGGATGTCTGAGCGACATCGCAGAAAGGGCTTATATCAAAGTAAATAACGAGTGTGCCACAGTCGGACGTGTGAGCGATATCGCAGAAAGGGCTTAAATTCATTATTCATATCTGTTAAACTTGCAAGAATAATACTCATAGAAAAAAATTATTCAACACATGATAATAAATGGGTTAGTCCATCCATAGGAATAAACATTTAACCGGACTTAACACTCATGTGGTTATCTGGAGTTTCTGTCACCGAGACTGACACTTGACAAGATAAGATGAACACCGTACTTGGACATGGATAAGATGATTTCAAGGATTTTTTACTCTGCAGAGTTTGCACTAAATTACCCACAGCCAACGGATTTCCGTAGTCACGAAGGACTAGTTCCGTTTACGGTATTTCGGAAGAAACACATCTAACCAGTTGTCAGGACCCCGATCCTAAGTCACACCGATCTAGCATGTAACACATCATATCACTTTGCGGCCTCACGCACGGTATTCCCACGGGTGTCGCCTTACCATGGCCCGGGACCGTTTGCGCCTTTTGGCTCACGTATATGATAGTATCGCTAGCATCCATATGACTAAGAACCCGGGCCGACATGGCTAGTCGTGAACCCAAAGCGGCACTAACCTATGGGGACAGGCATACATGAATCACATCGAGCATGTCGGTCATCAACGTATATATTCGGGCTGTAGCACTGGGCTATGAGGACTCGGTATTCGGGCTGTAGCGGCTAGGCGGGACTCGAATAACACCGCGTGACATTTCCCGAAGGGACAGACATAGGAACGAAGTGAAACACATGCCGGCCAGTCAAGTGTCCAAGCGGTAGTCTTTGGGCTAGCGAGGACTCGTGAACCGGCTGTAGCGGACTACTATCGCTCGAAGCACGAGACTACATTTCCCCATATGAGAGGCTGCGAGGATAAACAACTAGTTTGTCGGATCCCACATACCAAGCATTTCAAACATACACACAATATGCTCAATATGTGTAAATACGACGTGGCATCACAACATAACTCTCGACTCAGATATTTATTCATTAGGCTCACGAGGCGAGATATTACAAACATGGGTCTCATGACCCAACACTCGAAGCATACAAGTCAAAGCACAAGCGGAAGCTAAACATGTCCGAAAGTATGAGACAACTATAAATGAAGAAGGCTGAGAAGCGACTATCTACCGAGATCTGCCGAGGCACAAGATCGTGGTGAGGTAACAAGCTAAGCGTGAAGCCCACGTGGAACTACTAAGCGAGGCCAGCGTCTCTCTGCAAAACATAAAATAAGCAAGCGTGAGTACAAGTGTACTCAGCAAGACTTACATCAGATCTAACTACATATGCATCATTATCAAAAAGGGGTGGTGGAGTTTGGCTGCGACAAGCCAACTTTGACTCGGTGGCTATCTGAACTACATTGCAAGTAACTCTTTTGAGGTGGCGCACCACGAGTCCACATATTCACCATGTCAATACACCACTATGGACCCGCTCCCGTCTCCCTACGAGAACGCCATCCATAGCACTCACACTTATCTTGCGCATTTTAGAGTATCCACTTTCACTTGTCTATGAACTGATATAGGCAACCCGAAGTCCTTTTCCGTGGACACGACTATTGAATAGATTATGTTAAACCTGCGGTGTACTTCTTCACACGCTCTCACCACTTACCGCGTTTACACGACATGTACTCGGCAACCTTCAAGCGGAAGCCCAAGCGTGGGTGTCGGCCACGGCCTACCTAAACACTCGAGTCCCTAGTCCAGGTTTATCGCCTATTCGGGTTCCATCCGCAGGAGTCCGCCGAGGTTTCCCATACAGCCCCGAACGATGTGTGCAGGGTTCCCGAGATACCAAGCAGGCACTTTCGGTACACAGAACCACGGTGCCTACATAACACAACCCACCCCTAAGGTCAGCGTTGCGTCGGCCCCACCATGCTACAAACACGAAACTACTTGCAACTCCGGACTAAGAACAAGGGTGGTTAAGAAGCCGAGAGGGTCCATTGGTTTCGGGCCCAATGCGTGGTAGTAACTGTTTCATGGATCACAAACACAGAACTTAGTTCCGGAGGATGGCTGCAATGAGACAACCCACCATGTACTCCTACATGGCCTCTCACCGCTACCTTTACCAAATCGTGTTCACACACTTAGCTCACACACACGAGAGGACATGTTCATAACAATTCCAATTCATTCCCGATGAATCAGACCGACTCAACTCTAAGCGATAGCAGGCATGACAAACAAGCATAAATGAGTAGGCACAACATGGCTCAAACAATTCCTACTCATGCTAGTGGGTTTTATCTAATTCTTGTGGAATGACAGGTCATGCAAAGGATCAAGGGTTCAGCTACATGCAGCAAGTAACACATGAGTCGTTGTTGTCCTAATGCAGTAAAATAGGGCAGGAGCGAGAGAGTGGGATTGTATCGGAATGAACAAGGGGGTTTTGCTTGCCTGGCACTTCTGAAGATAACATACTTCTTCATCGGTGTCATCGAATAATCATCGGAACATCGTCTACCGAGAGGGGACAAACACGATGGCGAGAAAGAACACAATCAATGCAATGCACATATATGATGCATGAGCATGTTAAGGAACTGAATTCACCTAATGCAACATAATCCAAGTTAGTTGAAGTGGAATTCAAACAAGGTTGAACTCAACCCCAAATGCTATTTCATAAATTACCCTAATCATGATTCATCCTATTCAGTGAGGTTAACTTGTTCAAACATGCATGATCATGGCATAAACAGATTCTTCATATTTTCTGATCATTTTCATATATAAATTATTTCCATCCGAGTTACGGTTGAATTTCTATGATTTATTGAAGTTTAGGGCATTTTCGGAATTTCCTGAATTATTATAAATCCAGAAAATGATTTATGGCGTCGACTCTACGTTCTTGTGGCGTCGGCAGGTCAGCTCTGGGCGCCCAGGTCAAACCTGACCTGTGGGTCCCAGCGATGTCGATGGCACAACTATTTAACCCAGTTATTTAGCCTTAAGTTAATTCTAGCTAAATTGTTTGTGGGGCAGGGCCCACTAGTCACGACTAACTAGCTAACTAACCTAGGTTAATTAGTGTTAAGCTAATACTAACTAAAATGTCGGGGTGGCCCACACAGTGGCTGACGAGGGGAGGTCAAACCATGGTCAAACCCGGTCAACTTCACGGAGTTGACCTGCTGGCTCATCTTGTGGAGCCGAGACAGCGGAGGGTGCGGGTTTCCTCCTCCGTGACCAAATGACCGGCGGAGGGCGTCTATGTGACGCGGGCGCTCGTCGCGTCGAGTGGTGGGCTGGGCCTAAGATGGCGGAGTCGTCACGGCGTCGACCGTGGTGGTCGCCGGGCTCGGCGAGCTCGGGTCGACGCTTCTGGTGGCGGGAGGCTCGTCGAGGCACCTACTTGATCTATGCAGCTGGGAGAAAGCTGAAAGACGACAGCCGGGCCACTAGGTGGCGGAGGCACGTCGGCGGCGGTCCAAAGCGGCGGGCGGGTTTGATCATCGGCAAAATGGCGACTAGAGCTAGCGAACGTCGCGGAGACAAGGGGAAAACGGTGTAAAAGCTCACGGGGATCTTGTAGGGCTGGTCGGCGAGCTCGGGGAAGCACGAACGGCGGCGAATCGACGGCGGCGATCCTCGGTGGCCGAGGAGGGGAACGGCGGAGCTAGCGACAACCAGGGCGTCCGACGCCTTTTGGCTGGGTGAGGAAGAAGAGGGGGGCGAGGCGGAGCTCTTGGGCTGGTCGGGGAGGTAAGGGGAAGGCGGTGGCCTGCGCGAACAGCGGCAGTGGCGGCAGGGCCGCTCGGTCGCACTCGGGGAAGAAGCTAGAGAGCGAGGGAGAGAACAGAGAGTGAGGGGAGGCGGAGGGGCTGCGGGCGTCTCGACGCGCGGAGGCGCCTTTGGTGGCAGCAGAGGGCAGGAGGAGGCGTGGCGAGCTCGGCGCGATTGCGTGTGTGACGCCTCGATTCAATCGTACACTAATCATGCACGCAAATGTGTACGATCAAGATCAAGGACTCACGGAAGATATCACAACACAACTCTACAAATAAAATAAGTCATACAAGCATCATAATACAAGCCCGGGGCCTCGAGGGCTCGAATACAAGAGCTCGATCATAGGCGAGTCACGGAAGCAACAATATCTGAGTCTGAGACATAAGTTAAACAAGGTGCCATAAGATGGCTAGCACAAACCGGGATCTGAGATCGAAGAGGAGCAGGCCTCTGCCTGGGATCCTCCTAGGTCACTCCGGTCGTCGTCGCTGGCTGCACGTAGTAGTAGGCGCCTCCGGAGTAGTAGTAAATCGAGGCGGTGGCGTCTGGATCCCGGCTCCATCGTCTGTTGCAACAATCGAGTAGAGATAGGGAAAAGGGGAACAAGGCAACCGTGAGTACTCATCCAAAGTACTGCAAGCAAGGAGCTACACTACATATGCATGGATATATGTGTAAAGGCCATATCATGGACTGAGCTGCAGAAAGCCGTAATAAGAGGGGATAGCTAGTCTTAACGAAGACTACGCTCGGACTCGGTCTTGCAACAGCGTAAGAGGACAACGGAAGTCCTCCAAGTAACATCATATAGCAATAATCCTACCCGGCAATCCCTCGCTCATAACCCCGAGCGAGAGCGACCACCGGTTGTATCGGCACTTGGAAGGTGTGTTTTATCAAGTATCCGGTTCTAGTTGTCATAAGCTCAAGGTACAACTCCAAGTCGCCCTGTTATCAAGATCACGGCTATCCGAATAGATTAACTTCCTGCAGGGTGCACCATCTTACCCAAAGACGCTTGATCCCATTTGGCGGACACACTTTACGGGGTCATGCCCGCCGCAGAAGATCAACACGCCGCAGCCCCACCTAGGCACAACAGAGAGGCCAACACGCCGGTCTAAACCTGCTGCGCAGGGTCTGGGCCCATCGCCTCGAGCACACCTCGCACGCTGCGTTGACGTCTGTGCCGAAGCAGACCTAGCCCATCAGGCGTTCCGGTCCAATCCCGCGGCGCCCGTCCGACGACGTCTGAAGTGCCGGTGATACCACGACGCCGGATACCCATAACTACTCCCGCGTAGATGGTTAGTGCGTATAAGCTCAGAGCCAACCCAGATCAAATACCAAGACCTCGTTAAGTGTGTTAAGTAACCATGACGCCCGAACAGGGCCAGGCCCACCTCTCTCCTAGGCGGTCTCAACCTGCCTGCCGCTCCGCCACAAAGTAACGATCGGGGCCGTGGGAACCTAGGCCCACCTCACGGGATGGAGCCACCGTCCTTTCAGCCCCATCTCCGAACAGTACCACATGTAATGTATAGTGTAAGGTATATAGTATATACCGTGATCAACTCCCGAGTGATCACGGCCCGATAGTATAGCACGGCAGACGGACAAGTATGAAGGGCCACAGATGAATGTACTAGCAGCCTATACTAAGCATATAGGTTTGCGATAAGGTAACTGTGAAGTTACAAGGTGGGGCTATGCAAAGCAAAGATAGGAGTATCGAAAACAAGAATATGCTATGCTACTCTAATGCAAGCAGTGTAGATAAGAGTAGGCGATATCTGGTGATCAAGGGGGCTTGCCTGGTTGCTCGCAAGAGAGAGGGTCGTCGACACCGTAGTCGATCATGGTGGGGGTACCGCAGCGGTCTCGGGTCTCACCGGAAAAAAGTAACGGGGGGAACATAATAAATAACAGAGCAATCAAATGCATCACAAAGCGCAACAAGACAATACGCAGTGTTCGTGTGCCCTAACGCGTATGAGGTGGTCGTTAAGGGGGAAACATCAGGAAAGTTTTCCGGTTAGGACGTCTGTCGACAGATGAACCGGAGAGGAAAGTTTGCAGGTTCGATAGGTTAGAGGCGTGTGGTGGACGAACGGATTGCGATCCGGATTCGCCTCGTCGTTCGAGCAACTTTCATGTTGAAAATATTTTAATCCGGATTACGGATTAAAAGATATGATTTTAAAAGATTTTATTAATTTACGGAATTTTATTAATTATTTAATTAATTTCGAAAATGCATTTATGACATCGACATGATGTCATCTTGACGTCATCGATCAACAGGTTGACTGAGTCAACCTGACATGTGGGTCGTGGGGGCCCACCTGTCATCCTCTAATTAAGTTAATTAGGATTAAGTTAAATTAACTATAGTTTAATTAAACTTAATTAGTTAATTTAATTAATTAACCCGGATTAATTAACTTAAGTAATTAATTATTAATTAATTATTAATTAATTTATTTATTTATTTATTTATTATATTTTTATTTTTATTTTTATCATTATTATTTTTTATTATTATTTATTTTTATTTTTATTAAAACATTAAGGGGCGGCGCCCTTTGGTGAGGGCCTGTGGGGGTTTGACGTCTGGCGCCAGCCATGGTGCCCGACCAGAGAGGGCCGAGCCAGGGGCGTCGGCGTCGCACCTGAGGTCTCGGCACGTGGCCTTGTGGTCACCGAGTGGAACGCCGATGGGGGGAAGGGCACCGGACCCGGTAAGGCCATGGGTGGTGGTGAGCCTTCATGGAGGAAGCAAGGCAGGCGGTGGTGGCGCCTGGTGGTATGATGGGCGCCGTGAGGCTTGGCGGGTGCCACCGGCCGAGCGGTCTTGGTGAGGGTCGGTGGTGACCGGGCGACTCGGAAGAGGGGGGGAAGGGGGATTGGCGGGCGCCACATCGAGCATGTAGGGCGGGCAATGGTGCTCGAGGTGGTGGACGGGACGGGCGCCCTCGGGCGGCGAGGGTCGGTGAGGTCCGCGGGAGGAGTTGGTGACGGGCGGCCGGTGGTCTGGACCACGACGCCGAGGCGGGGGCGAGCGGTGGCCCCGGGCCGGGCGGTGACGAGGCGGGAGGCCGTCGCCTCGAGGCGATGGAGGCGGCGCTGGCGGCGACGCAGTGGCGGCGCCGGGCGGATGCGGCGGGCGCAGCTGCTGGGCGGCAGGCCACAAGGCGCGGGTGACGCGTCGTCGGGCAAGCGCCCGATCCGGATCGAGTGGGGAGGCGAGAAACGTGGGGGTGGGGTTCGTCCCGATCCAGATTGGATCGGGAGGGGGAATGTGCGGTCGGGCTAGGGTTTGGGGCCGTGTGGGTGGATAAGGAGGCCGGCTGGGCCGTGGGTGGCTGGGCGGCCTGCTGGCGAGCCAGGTGGGGGGGCTTCTCTCTTGTTCTTTTTTTCCTTTTCTGTTTTGTTTTAATTCCTTTGCCCTTTACTTATTTACTTTTAGTTTTCTTTTATCTTAGTTTTATAAAATCATCACTAACACCCAACTTGGTGCTTTTAAATAAACTATCGCCACATAAATCCTCATCCACATTAAAATAGTTTAATATTTTATAAAATACAAAAGGCATTTAATTACTTTCTTTTGTCTTTGTTTTATTTTCCTTTGAGCATTTAAACATTTATAAAATGTGGTTTCATCACCATAATTACCTATGTATTATTTAGTTCACTCCGAACATATAAAGTTTAATATTTGAAAACTTTTAATGTTTGACCTTGTTGAATTTGAATTTTGAATCTGATTTGAACTAACGCGAGATTTGTCAACGGTAACCGAGGTGACGTGGCATCATCAGTCTGGATTCTGTAAGCGTAATCACCCAAGGCCACAATTCTCCTCCATTACAAGAAATCTCGCCCCGAGATTTAAGAGGGAGCAAGGGAGAAAAGGTCAGTTACGATAATCTAACGGAACTTCTCGAAGAAGGTAATCCCTTCGTTGATGTCTTCAATCCTTTATTCGATGCATCATGATAAGCTGGTCATCATTTCTTCGGAATTCCATCGCATTTACGAAAAGATAAGGCAGCTCAATACGACATAATGCTTTTGAGGGAAACAATCTGGGGTTAACCCATGAATTAGTATAGAATTATCTCTCGAGTTGAACATATGAAATACCTCGAGAGTAAGGTACGAAGGTACCATAATAGGCTCCAAGCGGGTAGGTAGTTGCTCGAAGCCTGAACCAGAGTGAGGAAGGGGTTCAGAGTAGCGAGAGTAAGTATCGCGTCTGATACCAGAATAGATCACTATGACGGTGGCCCGTGAATTACATACGAGGCCACGTCACGAGGAATAACCGGAAATAGGGGTGTACAGGAGAGTCGTGTTTCGATCCTGTGAAAACTGTGGGTTATGGGCCCACCATGTGGTTAAAAGTAGAAGGTTGGTGACATCTTGCACGATCATGTAAGCAAGGCATGTCAGAGGAGAGTCTGAGGGTCATGTCGGCAACAACATAGGTACCAAGGGCGAGGGACGAAGAGAACCATTTTCCTGCTCGTTGAACGAGGCGGACCATTAGGCAAGGTTCTCGTCCATCGGTGGTCACCGGAATGTCATCAACAAATAGTAATAGGGTCTTACTTACAGAGTGGTACAACGAGGTGCTTACCTAAGCAGGGGATTATCACTGCTTAGATTATATATATATCCCAAGAAAGGTTCAAACAACCAATGGAAAGTAAAATAGGATTATCATATTAAACAGAACAATGAAAAGGAAAATGTATTTAAACACATATTTCAAGGGCATATCCTTACCAAGGATAAGCAGAGCATGATATCCATGACAGGATATATTGTAGAAAACCCTTTAGGTAAGGGGAGAGAAATTTCATGACATTACCCATACAACGGTGTTTGGATAATTGAGCAAGAAACATTTAGCATTGGCTTCGAATGTTCTTGTTGAAGATCAAGGTATCACAGACATGCTACGAGATAGCATTGACATGGCCTTCAGGTGAAGATCAGACTTTGGGATCATGAAGGATCCATCTGGAATAACTTGTAGAATCAGTATTACAATTCCCTCATGGATGAATGGATAACCCTGCTGAAAAGGAATCTATAATGATAGGTCCTCCAGCCGGGGGGGGGGTGCTAGGCATGACATCATGCTACCGGTTCATTAAAGGACCAATAACATAAATCTTGAAAAATGGTCCCAACCATCATATCTGACCGAGATTCAGATCCGATTGGTGTAAAGATACCTCAGACTTAGGATACCTGAGAAGAAAAGGTGCAACGCAAATTGACGAGAAGACAATGTAAGACTCTCGTTGGAAAGGAACTATGATGTGATTTCCGTTAACAAGAGTCCATCATTAACCCAAGGAGAGGACAAGGGGGTGTCTGGTGAACTAAACGGCAATTCACCGAGATTCCCAAGAGATAGACTCCCACATTTAAGTGAACAAGGAGATAACATTTGTCGGAACAAATGATACTAGGAAGTATGCTCGAGGAAAACATACACAAGTAAACATTGGTTGAAAGGTGCGCCCGATGGGTTGGGTTGCACGACCAATGTCAGAATGGTGATTTAATAATCGATAGTCTAAGAATTTCACTTCAAAGCAAGAGGCTTGCTAGAAGGCAGAATTCAAACAGCACCATTCACTTGTTTTAATCAACACGGGGACCAAGGAGGAATGGTGATGGTGAGAAGTATTTCTATGTCAAGAATTCTCAAGAGGTGGAACAAATCTCAGAACATTCTTGACATGTAAGATGGTAATACTCCAAGGTAAAGAAGAACAAATGCTGGATAGCCGGGATCTCAAGGTTTACACAAAACACGAACAACTTGTGTTGAACGGAAGGCAATAAAGTGGTCGATGAGAACAGGAATCATCGAGGGCAAGGATGGTATTACCCATCATGAATTCAATTGAATTCCTGGAAGAGCTCATAAGGTTGATGATGATCACGACACAATTGTCGAGAGATTTCATGCAGATGTAATCAATCAGTGACGACATCAAGTCAAAGGAATGATGAAACAAGAGGTTATTGGAACCACAGTTACGACACAAACTCGAGATCAAGTTTGTTGTTCAAGATGGAACGATAAGACAAGGAAATCGACGTAAGCTTAGCTCAATCGTCGAAAGTTGTGCTCCGAGAAGAAGGACCGGTTAGCAAAGTTAAAAAAACATCACCACAATGATATAGCCCAACAGGCTAGGGATGGCGTGGTCGGGTACAAACTCGTACTTATAGAAGCTTACTGAAGAGTTGTTGAACCGTAGTGCGGACTCGGTTCAGTTATCGGTGTCCTTGAGTGTTTAATAACTCAGAGACCGTGAGAAATTGGAATCAGTGGGAAGGTAGTACTCGATGAACTCATAAAAGTTATGCAGTTCCATGATAATCTCGAGATACCAGGGGGGTAATACTCGACACAAGATCAAAGTAAAGATTGGACTGGTGTATTGATCCATAGAAGACAATTGTTTTAACTTGTCCGAGAAATGATATTTAAAAGAGAACATGGTCGAAACCACGATTGCAAAAGGCCAGATCCCTGATATAAGATGAACTTATACCAAAGGAATAATTAATTTAAGAGAAGATTTAATGATAAGATCTACATCGTGTCCATGGGCATGAACACAAGTTCAAGGTCGACTCCCACTTCTGCAATGTATAACCTTCCATTCACTCCTCGCTTTGATAAAGGCATTAGTGTTGAAAGTTTTACCTGGTGAAATACCAGATGAGTATGACTCGTGAAAACTTCCGAGTTCACACATATAAAGGAAGACATAGGTTCAACCCGGCAGGGTATCATGGAAACATATACCACAAGCTTCCATAGTAAATACCACCAGCTCGAAAGCGGAGCATGGTTGGCAAAAGGGAAGGATACAATTTACCAAAGGCATTATGTATCGGAGAAGGAACTCACAAAGTGATTAATTATGAAGGACTCTGTCAGATTATAATCCAACAGTGGATATGGCGGTCCACAAGGGATCTGACGTGAGCATCAGTACTCAACTAGAGGATGAAGAATGTAAGGAGATCAAACTATAGAAACAACTGACTAACTCAATTGTCAAATGCAAAGGAATTATGATTCCCAAAACAAGGGATCAGAAGCAATGCTCTGATTTAGGGGTGGATAAGTTGAATAGCCTTAGGGTACAATCAACGGCAATTGGATTGGTCGAGAACCAATTCCCGTTAAAGGAATGGCAGCTCAGCCAGAAAGGTAACTTATAAGAATCAATGATGATTGCGGGTATTCGCAAACATATTGAGTCAACAGACCCAAAATGATAATGACAAGGAATGTCAATATGACTACGAGACTTATGGGATTAACCATAATGCAAGCAAGCAGGAATTTCAAGAGCCAAAGGCTCCAGAGGATTCTCGGAAGATCGAATAGTATTTTGAAGAATTTTGTGTAACACATGAACAACAGGGAATGAGCGGATACTCGACAAGTGCGAGTATTTATTTGAGGGGTATTCATGTAGTAAGGAACTGCTAGGCAAGAGGCACAAAGTACTCTCGGAACAATAGAAAACTTGGGTATCTTGTAATAACAAGATCAATGGGGGTGATCGATGAACGGCAAGGGTAAGTAGTTATCCATACGGATTTATCGGTGATCGAAATAGCAAAAGTGATGGGCACAAAGTCTCGAGAGAACATCGAGAGTATCTTCGAATCTTCCGATTAGCGTATCATCATCTGAAGTGAGGGCTCTCCGGAGAAAGTACTTGCGAGAACCTAAAGTTAGTGTTGTTTTAGCAAATTCATTTAACCCGAATAGAAGAGAGTTCAGAATCCCGAGTAAAGATCGAGGAGTAAAAGATCCTAATACCACCCGATGGCGGCGTGGGCCCGTAAGGCACACAGCCATGTTAGTAAAAGTTTTGCAATGTCTAGACTCGACTTCGCCAAGGAGTTGGGAAGGGGATTCCTACAGCAATCGGCTCGATACCAACTTCAGACGCTCGATTCAATCGTACACTAATCATGCACGCAAATGTATACGATCAAGATCAAGGACTCACGGAAGATATCACAACACAACTCTACAAATAAAATAAGTCATACAAGCATCATAATACAAGCCGGGGCCTCGAGGGCTCGAATACAAGAGCTCGATCATAGACGAAGTCAGTGGAAGCAACAATATCTGAGTACGACATAAGTTAAACAAGGTGCCATAAGATGGCTAGCACAAACCGGGATACAGATCGAAGAGGAGCAGGCCTCCCGCCTGGGATCCTCCTAGGTCACTCCCAGTCGTCGCCGGCGGGCTGCACGTAGTAGTAGGCGCCCGAGTAGTAGTCGCCGAGGCGGTGGCGTCTCGATCCTGGGCTCCATCGTCAGGTTGCAACAATCGAGTAGAGATAGGGGAAAAGGGGAACAAGGCAACCGTGAGTACTCATCCAAAGTACTGCAAGCAAGGAGCTACACTACATATGCATGGATATATGTGTAAAGGCCATATCGGTGGACTGAATCTGCGAAAGCCGTAATAAGAGGGGATAGCTAGTCTTAACGAAGACTACGCTTCGACTCCGGTCTTGCAACAGCGAGAAGAGGACAACGAAGTCCTCCAAGTAACATCATATAGCAATAATCCTACCCGCAATCCCCGCTCATAACCCCGAGCGAGAGCGACCACCGGTTGTATCCGCACTTGGAAGGTGTGTTTTATCAAGTATCCGGTTCTAGTTGTCATAAGCTCAAGGTACAACTCCAAGTCGCCCTGTTATCAAGATCACGGCTATCCGAATAGATTAACTTCCTGCAGGGTGCACCATCTTACCCAAAGACGCTTGATCCCATTTGGCCGACACACTTTCGGGGTCATGCCCGCCGCAGAAGATCAACACGCCGCAGCCCCACCTAGGCACAACAGAGAGGCCAACACGCCGTCTCAAACCTAAAAGCGCAGGGTCCGGGCCCATCGCCTCGAAAGCACACTCACGACGCTATGACGCTGTGCCGAAGCAGACTCTAGCCCAATAGGCGTCCAGTCCAATCCGTAGCAGCGCCGCTCCGTCACGACGTCTGAAGTGCCGGTGATACCACGACGCGGGATACCCATAACTACTCCAGCGTAGATGGTTAGTGCGATAAGCTCGTAGCCAACCCAGATCAAATACCAAGACCTCGTTAAGTGTGTTAAGTAACATGAGCGCCCGAACAGGCCAGCCCACCTCTCTCCTAGGCGGTCTCAACCTGCCTGCCGCTCCGCCACAAAGTAGTGATCGGGGCCGTCGGGAACCTAGGCCCACCTCTACCGGGATGGAGCCACCCGTCCTTTCAGCCCCATCTCCGAACAGTACCACATGTAATGTATAGTGTAAGGTATATAGTATATACCGTGATCAACTCCCGAGTGATCATGGCCCGATAGTATAGCACAGCGCAGACGGACAAGTATGAAGGGCCACAGATGAATGTACTAGCAGCCTATACTAAGCATATAGGTTTGCGAGATAAGGTAACAATGAAGTTACAAGGTCAAAGCTATGCAGCGAAGATAGGAGTATCGTAAAACAAGAATATGCTATGCTACTCTAATGCAAGCAGTGTAGATAAGAGTAGGCGATATCTGGTGATCAAGGGGGCTTGCCTGGTTGCTCTGGCAAGAGAGAGGGGTCGTCGACACCGTAGTCGATCACAGGGGGGGGTACCGGCAGCGGTCTCGGGGTCTACCGGAAAAAGTAACGGAGGGGGAACATAATAAATAACAGAGCAATCAAATGCATCACAAAGCGCAACAAGACAATACGCAGTGTTCGGTGTGCCCTAACGCGGTATGAGGTGGTACTGGTTAAGGGGGGAAACATCCGGGAAAGTTTTCCCGGTTCCGGACGTCTGTCAGACAGATGAACCGGAGAGGAAAGTTTGCAGGTTCGATAGGTTAGAGACGTGTGGTGGACGAACGGAATGCGATCCGGATTCGCCTCGCTGCTCGAGCAACTTTCATGTTGAAAATATTTTAATCCGGATTACGGATTAAAAGATATGATTTTAAAAGATTTTATTAATTTCTGGAATTTTATTAATTATTTAATTAATTTCGAAAATGCATTTATGACATCAAGATGATGTCATCCGACAATCATCATCAACAGGTTGACTGAGTCAACCCCGACATGTGTGTCAGGGGGCCCACTGTCATCCTCTAATTAAGTTAATTAGGATTAAGTTAAATTAACTATAGTTTAATTAAACTTAATTAGTTAATTTAATTAATTAACCCGGATTAATTAATTAAGTAATTAATTATTAATTAATTATTAATTAATAAATTTATTTATTTATTTATTATATTTTTATTTTTATTTTTATCATTTTTTATTTATTTATTTTATTTTTATTAAAACATTAAGGGGCGGGCCCTTCAAGTGGTCTTGGGGTTTCTTGGCGTCTGGCGCCAAGGCCAAGGGTGCCCGACCCAGAGAGGGCCGAGCGTCGGCGTCGAACCTACAGTCTCGAGGTTGGCAGGCCAAGTGATCACCGAGTGGAACGCCATGTGGGGGGAAGGGCTGGGACCCAGTGAGGCCATGGGTGGGTGAGAGACAAGGCCATGGGGAGGAAGTAAGGCAGGCGGTGGTGGCTCCGGTGGTAGCGGTGGGGCGCCACAGGCTTGGCTGGGTGCCACCGGCCGAGAATGGCAAGGTGAGGGTCGGTGGTGACCGGGCGACTTAAGAAGAGGGGCGAAGGGGACGGCGGCGCCACATCGAGCATGTAGGGGTGGGGCAATGGTGCTCGAGGTGGTGGACGGGACGGCGGCGTCCTCGCGGGCGAGGGTCGGTGAGGTCCGCGGGAGGAGTTGGTGACGGGCGGCCGGTGGTCCCGGACCACGACGCCGAGGTGGGCGGCGAGCGGTGGCCCGGGCCGGGCGGTGACGAGGCGGGAGGCCGTCGCCGAGGCGATGGAGGCGCGCGTGCTGGGCGACGGTAGGCGCGCTGGGCGGATCTGGCGGGCGTGCAGCCGTCGGGGCAGCGGCCAAGGCTGGCGGCGGCGACGCTGATCGTTGGGCAAGCGCCCGATCCGGATCGAGTGGGGAGGGCAAGGAAACGTGGGGTGGGGTTCGTCCCGATCCAGCATTGGATCGGGAGAATGTGAATGGTCGGGGCTAGGGTTTGGGGCCGTGTGGGTGGATAAGGAGGCCAGCTGGGCAGTGGGGGCGGCTGGGCGGCTTCTTGCCGAGCCCAGTGGGGGGCTTCTCTCTTGTTCCTTTTTTTTCTTTTCTGTTTTGTTTTAATTCCTTTGCCCTTTACTTATTTACTTTTAGTTTTCTTTTATCTTAGTTTTATAAAAATCATCACTAACACCCAACTTGGTGCTTTTAAATAAACTACTGCCACATAAATCCTCATCCACATTAAAATAGTTTAATATTTTATAAAATACAAAAGGCATTTAATTACTTTCTTTTGCTGCTGTTTTATTTTCCTTTGAGCATTTAAACATTTATAAAAATGTGGTTTCATCACCATAATTACCTATGTATTATTTAGTTCACTCCGAACATATAAAGTTTAATATTTGAAAACTTTTAATGTTTGACCTTGTTGAATTTGAATTTTGAATCTGATTTGAACTAACGCGAGATTTGTCATAGGTAACCGAGGTGACGTGGCATCATCAGTGCGGATTACTGTAGCGTAATCACCCGGGCGTCACATCAGTGTCCACCTCTCGCCTCTTGGCAGAGGTAGGCGACTTGAGCGGTGAGGCGGTTGGTGGGCTGGGCCAACTGGGCCAAGTGAGGAGGAGGGGGAGAGAAGGCTGGGCTGTGGGCTGCTTGCAGTAAGCCTGTAAGGTATTCTCTCTCTCTCTTTTATTTCCATTTTCTATTTTCGTAATTATGTTTGGCTTTAATAAAATGCTGGGCATTTCCAAAAATCATTAAACTGGTCAATGTCACTGTTTGGAATATTTCCAACAACAAACATTTCAGTTTATGATTATTTGAGCATTTAAAATATTTTATAGTATTTAAATGCCCAAATGCAAATACCATAAGAATTAATTCAAAAGTCCAAATGTCATGGAAAAATGTGCAACATCTCTGGTTACTGTTTCCAGCATTTTTCCAAAAATGGTGAACATTTTTGAAGGCCATTTGGTTCATTGAAAAATATTTCTTAGTTGAACCTATTTGAATTGTCTTGGTGCTAGGGGTTTAGGCAATCCCCATTTCAAATTTCATGGAAATTAAACATGATGCATGGATGCAATGCTACTAGTTACAATCAAGCTCTAGGGCTGTGACAACTCACCCCCACTAAACAAGAATCTCGCCCCGAGATTCAAGACGTGAGGTAAGAGGAAAAGGGAAGTCGCAAACTATCACAATCTTCATGATCCATTTGCCCTTCTCGAAGATGTTGATTCACTCCATCATCTTAGTCTTGACGTCTTCGAGATCTTCACCCGACACGACAACAGAAAGAAGGGGAGAAACCCTATATGATTCGATCTTCACGAAGATCAAGTAAACATGATCGACTCACGGACTGAGACGGTGACACATCTCGAGTTGAGACACAAAACACATCGAGAGGGATGGAAGAACAACGACGGGGTTTGATTGGTGGCAACAATTCCACGCTTAGAAAGATGGTGGATGGTGTCAAGGTGGCGGGAGAATATTTACCATGATCCCGTAACGGGACACCTCGAGAAAGGTGACGCAAAGAACTATTCCCTTAAGTGGCAAAAAGAATTACTTTTGATCCATAGATCATTGGAACTCTTTATACCAGCCTAAGGCAATCACAAGCGATCATTTGGTGGAATGCAAAGGAATGGTACACCCGGACTAGAATGGATGATGTGGACTACCTCGTTGAAGACAACGCAATGGATGATTTTTGCTTATCATCGAAGGTGGAGGGAACCCATGGTAAGTCCACTTTTTGATGATGATCCTAGACAAGAATTACAAAGAAGGCAGCCCATAGTGAAATGGCACAAGGACGGTGCAAGCTGGGAACGAAATGCAACTGTTGGAATGTTCAAACCATCATATCCGCCTGAGATTCAGATCTGGTTGGGGATAGGATACTTCAGACTCAGCATGTCTGAAAAGCAGGGTTGCAACACAAACCGACGAGATGACGTTGCGAGATTCTCGGGATAAGAACTATGGTAGTGAGCTCCAAAACATGAGCTGGTTCTGCTACACCCATGTGGACATGCTGTCCTAGACGAGCAGTACCACCTAGTAGTCTTATAATAAAACACTACCGAGTTCAGGTGGGGAACCATCATCGAGGATAACGAAGTCTTGTGCATGACCTAGTATTTACACAACAACTCCTTTTCCCTGAACGAATCAATCAGTGGCTTGGTGTGCTATGGTATTCATATGAAATGAAGATGATCTGTCTATCATGCCATAGAATACTTCGCACGTGCATGACTGACTTGGGATGGTATCATAGGAAACAAAACAAACCTTTCCCGAATTCATGGCGGAAACTTACACCTAAAGCACATGAATTCGAGGAAGTCACTCTTTCCATCCAAGCATAAGCTTCATGAGCGGAACACGAAGAAATGCTTACACAAGTTTCCAACACTAGGTTGATGTTCAACATGACTCATGGGGGGGGGGACAAAATACTGCTGATGGGCTCAACAATAGCTCATCGGAATTTCCATATCACTGGACTTCCACCATCATGTGAACACGTGATAGTATTGGTCAGACCAAAAGATGTAATGGTGTATGCTCGAGGGGTCAACCACGAGTAAGACAACATCACGAATATCGTTGGTTCTGATTTGACTTGACAATGGCCCATACTCAAATCAAAGAATTGATAAGACAATAGGTCCAGCAACTGATCACAGGGACCAATCGATGAAGATATCATCTTTCTTCAACACACGCTACACAAGAATATCCCTTTGGAACGAACTAAGTTAGGCAAGCTTTTATCTTCCAACTCTCCAAGTTGTTGTCTAGCTTATCCAACTAGCTCAGGGATATCCAACACAGATTCTTGGAGAAGGGGTGGTTTAGAGGAAAACCAACTTGATCACGAGCTCAACATAACAGTCAGGAAACAACCCGGTAACACTTCCAAGAGGATATTTGGACAGTCACGAACCACCGGTATGTTACTAAGCTCGAGAGCAATCTTGCTTTTCAGGGCAAGATGATATGATTAAGGGAGTGAGGACTTGACAAGATCCTAACTCATCAATCGAAATGTGCACCAGAAATAAGGACTAGGTAGCACGATCAATCTTAGGATGATGATTTAATAACCAACACGCTAAGAAGGAGGATATTTTCCATTAGCTACCGAGCAACGAGTTGCTCAGAGTACTGATGTCACACATCACAACTCACTTGTCGGCATTCCGGTTGCAACAACACGGAACCGAGGAGTGAATAGTGATGGCGAGAAGTATCACTGCGTCAAGAATTCCTAAGAGGTTGTGCAATTCCCATGACATTCTTGACATAAGATGGCAATACTTCAGGGTAGAAGAGAATCAAAAGCTGGATGGCACTTTGATCTGCGGAATACAACTGCTTTGACCTAATCCTAGAAATGGACAAGGTACTGGAGTTTGTTTCTCCTAGTCATTCCGGAATAGAATGGCTTGACGGACCACATGAATAATAGGCATCGATAAACGAATGCACGCATACCCTTGACTATCAATTGATAGACGGGGGTCAGAATACGACTAAAGAGGAACAACTCAAGGAACATATAACTTTTCGAGTTGTGGAGGCATAGATTAGTATATCGAGCAAGCTCAACATTTCTTCCGGATAATCCATGCAGAAAAGGTAGAACTGGCAGAGTCACAATATGAATGGAGTACTCCTCAAGAGCACTCTTATCGTGATGTTTTGGTTCAACAAGGAACTTCTGCCATAAGCGGCTCGTAGTAGTTGGAAGAAGGAAATACCACGGACCTCGAGGACTATCGCAAGGTTACTAATATCCTAAAGGAACTAGCAAATACTATCAACATGAAGTAGGGTGAATCTCGGGTTCAGAAACCCAGGAGTAGAATACCTACTACTAAATGGCATCACGGGATGCGTTCAAGAATAATGGCCAGAATCATCACACTGGGGATACAAAAGCATTGCTAATTTGCTAGGTGACTTCCTAAACACCTAGGGTCATAATAATAGTTCCAACATATATGTCGAGGCAACAAAGTACCTCAACTTACCGATTAGTGTGCTTATTCTGACCAAAAAGGACATCGGGAACAGAAAGAAAGGATTTGCAAATGCATCAGACTATTTAGAGACCTGGGATGACTCGGACAGCATAACGGCTGTAAATGCTCAAAATGATTTGAGACATCCTGCAAAAATGGTGGCATAACCACTCAACATCACAATGCCAAGGCTCTGAGATTAACAATAATCATACAGAAATAGTAGGAACTGAGCTGGGGATTAAAACCAACAATCTTATAGGTCTATGGATTAGTAACACGTCATCCTAATAGATAGATGAGAAGCCTAGTTCTTAAACCCGTAGAAGAGAAGAGGATGACCGGATCGAAGGCCATGAGGTATAAGGAGTAAAAGAGCCTTACGTTCCTTCCACAATCAATTCCCTTACATAACTAAAGCATTTCTAGACACAACTTGACCAGTTTGGCTTGGTAATCCTGACAGCATCAAAGCTCGATACCAACGCTGTCGGGACCCGATCCTAAGTCACACCGATCTAGCATGTAACAGATCATATCACTTTGCGGCCTCACGCACGGTATTCCCACGGTGTCGCCTTACCATGGCTCGGGACCGTTTAGCCTTTTGGCTCACGTATATGATAGTATCGCTAGCATCCATATGACTAAGAACCGGGCCGACATGGCTAGTCGTGAACCCAAAGCGGCGCTAACCTATGGGGACAGCATACATGAATCACATCGAGCATGTCGGTCATCAACGTATATATTCGGGCTGTAGCATTGGGCTAACAGGACTCGGTATTCGGCTGTAGCGAGCTAGGCGGGACTCGAATAACACCGCGTGACATTTCCCGAAGGGACAGACATAAGAACGAAGTGAAACACATGCCGCCGATCAAGTGTCCAAGCAGTAGTCTTTGGGCTAGCAGGACTCCGGTGAACCGGGCTGTAGCGGACTACTATCGCCGAAGCACGAGACTACATTTCCCCATATGAGAGGCTGCCGAGGATAAACAACTAGTTTGTCGGATCCCACACATACCAAGCATTTCAAACATACACACAATATGCTCAATATGTGTAAATACTGACATGGCATCACAACATAACTCTACGACTCAGATATTTATTCATTAGGCTCCGAGGAGCGAGATATTACAAACATGGGTCTCATGACCCAACACTCGAAACATACAAGTCAAAGCACAAGCGGAAGGTAAACATGTGCGAGTACGACAACTATAAATGAAGAAGGCTGAGAAGCGACTATCTACCAGATCTGCCGAGGGCACAAGATCGTAGCTGAGGTAACAAGCTAAACGTCGAAGCCCACGTGGAACTACTAGCGAGACTGACGTCTCTCTGCAAAACATAAAATAAGCAAACGCGAGTACAAGTGTACTCAGCAAGACTTACATCAGATCTAACTACATATGCATCATTATCAAAAGGGGTGGTGGAGTTTGTGCAGCAAGCCAGCTTTGACTCGGTGGCTATCTGAACTACGATCGCAAGTAACTCTTTTGAGGTGGCGCTACGAGTCCACATATTCACCATGTCAATACACCACTATGGACCCGCTCCCGTCTCCCTACGAGAACGCCATCCATAGCACTCACGCTTATCTTGCGCATTTTAGAGTATCCACTTTCACTTGTCTATGAACTGATATAGGCAACCCGAAGTCCTTTTCCGTGGACACGGCTATTGAATAGATTATGTTAAACCCTGCAGGGTGTACTTCTTCACACGCTCTCACCACTTACCGCCCGTTTACACGACATGTACTCGGCAACCTTCAAGCGGAAGCCCAACGTGGGTGTCGGCCACGGCCTACCTAAACACTCAAGTCCCTAGTCCAGGTTTATCGCCTATTCGGGTTCCATCCGCAGGAGTCCGCCGAGGTTTCCCATACAGCCCCGAACGATGTGTGCAGGGTTCGAGATACCAAGCGGGCACTCGGTACACAGACCCACGGTGCCTACCGCAACACAACCCACCCCTAAGGTCAGCGTTGTGTGCGCCCCAAAGATGCTACAAACACGAAACTACTTGCAACTCCGGACTAAGAACAAGGGTGGTTAAGAAGCGAGAGGGTCCATTGGTTTCGGGCCCAATGCGTGGTAGTAACTGTTTCATGGATCACAAACACAGAACTTAGTTCTCGAGGACGGCTGCAATGAGACAACCCACCATGTACTCCTACATGGCCTCTCACCGCTACCTTTACCAAATCGTGTTCACACACTTAGCTCACACACAAGAGGACATGTTCATAACAATTCCAATTCATTCCCGATGAATCAGACCGACTCAACTCTAAGCAGTAGCAGGCATGACAAACAAGCATAAATGAGTAGGCACAACATGGCTCAAACAATTCCTACTCATGCTAGTGGGTTTCATCTAATTCTTGTGGAATGACAGTCATGCAAAGGATCAAGGGGTTCAGCTACATGCAAGTAACACATGAGTCGTTGTTGTCCTAATGCAGTAAAATAGGGCAGGAGCGAGAGAGTGGGATTGTATCGGAATGAACAAGGGGGTTTTGCTTGCCTGGCACTTCTGAAGATAACATAGTTCTTCATCGGTGTCATCGAATAATCATCGGAACATCGTCTACCGAGAGGGGACAACACACGATGGCGAGAAAGAACACAATCAATGCAATGCACATATATGATGCATGAGCATGTTAAGGAACTGAATTCACCTAATGCAACAGTAATCCAAGTTAGTTGAAGTGGAATTCAAACAAGGTTGAACTCCAACCCCAAATGCTATTTCATAAATTACCCTAATCATGATTCATCCTATTCAGTGAGGTTAACTTGTTCAAACATGCATGATCATGGCATAAACAGATTCTTCATATTTTTCTGATCATTTTTCATATATAAATTATTTCCATCCGAGTTACGGTTGAATTTCTATGATTTATTGAAGTTTAGAGCATTTTCTGGAATTTCCTGAATTATTATAAATCCAGAAAATGATTTATGGCGTCAGCTCTACGTTACTGTGACGTCAGCAGGTCAACTGGGCGCCCCAGGTCAAACCTGACCTGTGGGTCCCGCGTGTCAGTGGCACAACTATTTAACCCAGTTATTTAGCCTTAAGTTAATTCTAGCTAAACTGTTTGTGGGGCCGGGGCCCACTAGTCAGCGACTAACTAGCTAACTAACCTAGGTTAATTAGTGTTAAGCTAATACTAACTAAAATGTCAGGGGGTGGCCCACACATCAGTGACGCACGGGGGAGGTCAAACCATGGTCAAACCCGGTCAACTCGCCGGAGTTGACCTGCTGACTCATCGCAGCGGCGGAGCGAGGCAATGAGCCGAAGGCAGCGGAGGGTGCGGGTTTCCTCCTCCCGCGACCAAATGACCGGCGGAGGGCGTCTATGTGTGGCGCTCGTCCGCGTCGAGTGGTGGCAGCGGCTGGGCCTAAGATGGCCGGAGTCGTCACCGGCGTCGACCGTGGTGGTCGCCGGAGCTCGGGCGAGCTCGGGGTCGACGCTACGGTGGCCGGGGAGGCTCGTGCGAGGCACCTACGTGATCTATGCAGCGCGGGGAGAAAGCTGAGCACGACAGCCGGGCCACTAGGTGGCCGGAGGCACGTCGGCGGCGGTCACAGGCGGCGGCGGGTTTCGGTCATCGGCAAAATGGCGACTAGAGCTAGCGAACGTCGCGGAGACAAGGGGAAAACAGTGTAAAAGCTCACGGGGATCGTGTAGGGCTGGTCGGCGAGCTCGGGGAAGCACGAACGGCGGCAAATCGACGGCGGCGATCCTCGGTGGCCGAGGAGGGGAACGGCGGAGCTAGCGACAACCAGGGCGTCCGACGCCTTTTGGCTAGGTGAGGAAGAAGAGGGGGGCGAGGCGGAGCTCTTGGGCTGGTCGGGGAGGTAAGGGGAAGGCGGTGGCATGGCGAAGCAGCGACGGTGGCGACGGGGCGCTCGGTCGCTTTTCGGGGAAGAAGCTAGAGAGTGAGGGAGAGAAGAGAGAGTGAGGGGAGGCGGAGGGGATCAGGCGTCTCCAGACGCGTCGGAGGCGCCTTGGTGGCGAGCGGGAGGGCAGGGAGGAGGCGTGGCGAGCTCGGCGCTGATCGCCGTGTCCTCCTCTCGCCTCTTGGCAGAGGTAGGCGACAGCGGTGAGGCGGTTGGTGGGCTGGGCCAAGCTGGGCCGAGGAGGAGGGGGGGAGAAGGCTGGGCCGGGTGGGCTGCTGCAGTAAGCCGGTAAGGTATTCTCTCTCTCTCTTTTATTTCCATTTTCTATTTTCTGTAATTATGTTTGGCTTTAATAAAAATGCCAGGGCATTTCCAAAAATCATTAAACTGGTCAATGTCACTGTTTGGAATATTTCCAACAACAAACTGTCACAGCCCTAGAGTTGCTTGACATTAGTTGCATTAAGGCATTCATGTCATCATGTTAATTTCCATAAAAGTTGAAATGGGGATTGTTGAAACCCTAGCACCAATTGAATTCTAATAGGTTCAAATAAAATCATTTTCAATAATCCCAAAATGCCCTGTGAAAATGTTCATGATAAATGGATAAAGGTGAAAGCCTCTTCCAAAAATGATGAACATATCCGATAGGTCATTCCTGGATTTTTGAATTAAATCTTACACTATTTGAATTTGGGCAATTGAACACTATAAATAATTTAAATGCTCAAATAATGTTGGAAGTATTTGTGGGCCATAGAAATAATTCATAAAGTGCCTGTGAATATTTTCAGGATTTATAAAATTGATTTGGTTTTAAATCGGATCAAAACAAACTGCATAATAGAAAACAGAAAACAATTAATGGAAGAGAGAGAGAAACCTTACGTGCAGCCCACCCGCCCAAACCTACCCGGCGCCCAGCCAGCCGCAACAACCTCCTTCTCCCCGCTGGCCGCCCGGTTGGCCCAGCCCACCACCGCCTCCTCCTGTCGCTTTCCTCCTCTGCCAGAGGGCAGGGCGTCTTGTGCGCGCACGACGCCGCCGCCGCCACGACTCCAGCTGCTGCCTGCGTCCCGACGCAGCTGGGACGAGTCCCGTGCAGGCGCCACGCGACCCCTGGACCCCCCTCACTCTTCCCGCACCCCTCTCCCTTCTCTCTCTCGCTCTGCGCCTCGTGCCCGAGCCGCCGTCGCCACCGCTTCGCCGTAGCCACGGCCACCGGCCCTCCCTCGCCCGCCGGCGTGTCCATGGCCTCCGCCTAGCCCTCTCCTCCTCCTCACCAAGCCCCCGACGCGGAGCACCCCGAGGCGCCCCCCACCCCTTCTCGGACCCGCTGTCGCCGCCGCCGACCAGGTCCCGGCTCCGTGCCCACCCGAGCTCACCAACGGCCTCTCGCAACCACGGTGAGCCCCGAGTCATTTCCCCTCTTCCCGACTCGTCTCCCCCCTAACCACCGTCTCCACTACGGCCGACAGCTCCTCACCGCCCGCCATGGCGCCCGCCATGCCACAGCCCCGCGCGCTCGCGTCGGGCGTGTCAACGTGCTCAGAGAGACTTCGAGAGCACGAGCACCTTCGCCTCCCTCTCGTGCACCGCAGCCCGTAGCCACCGAACCCGAGCTCGGCCGCCGCCAAAGCTCGACCCGGGCGAGATTCCGCCACCCCGCACCTCCCGCTAGTCCTCCTAGATGCGCACGAGCCAGGCGCCACGAGCACCCTCCGCCTCGTTTTTGGTCACCGAGGAGGAAACCCGCTCCCCTCCGCCGTCTCGGCTCCACCGGCGGCGAGCAGCGGGTCAACTCCGCGAGTTGACCGGGTTTGGCCTAGTTGACTTCCTGAGTCAGCGACATGCGGGCCCCGCCTGCCTAACCACTCTAGTTAGGTTTAAACTAACTTAACTAACCCTTGAGTTAGTACTAATTAACTAGGTTAGTTTAGTTAGTCAGCGACGTGGCCCCCACACGTCGAGGTTTGACCTAGGGCGCCCTGTTGAGCGCTGACGTCACATTGACGTCGGTGGCGCCATAATTAGGTTTCTAGATTTAATTTAATTCAGTAAATTCAGAAAATACTCTAAACTTCTAAAAATCATATAAATTCAACCGTAACTTTCGGATGGAAATAATTTATATATGAAAATGATCAGAAAAATATGAAGAATCTGTTTATGCCATGATCATGCATGTTTGAACAAGTTAACATCACTGAATAGGATGAATCATGATTAGGGTAATTTAGGAAATAGCATTTTGAGTTGGAATTCAACCTTGTTTGAATTCCACTCCAACTAACTTGGATTATTATTGCATTAGGTGAATTCAGTACCTTAACATGATCATGCATCATATATGTGCATTGCATTGATTGTGCTCTCTCTTGTTTGCGGTAATTGTCCCCTCCGGTGAGCGATGTACCAACGATGATTATTCGATGACACCGATGAAGAACTATTATCTTGAAGTGCGGGCAAGCAAAACCCCTTGTTCATTCCGATATAATCCCACTCTCTCGCTCCTGCTCTATTTTATTGCATTAGGACAACAACGACTCATGTGTTACTTGCTGCGGTAGCTGAACCCTTGATCCTTTGCATGACTGTCATCCCACAAGAATTAGATGAAACCCACTAGCATGAGTAGGAATTGTTTGAGCCATGTTGTACCTACTCATTTATGCTTGTTTGTCATGCCTGCTCTTGCTTAGAGTTGAGTCGGGTCTGATTCATCGGGAATGAATTGGAATTGTTATGAACATGTCCTATTGTGTGTGAGCTAAGTGCGTGAACACGATTTGGTAAAGGTAGCGGTGAGAGGCCATGTAGGAGTACATGGTGGGTTGTCTCATTGCAGCCGTCCTCAGGAACTGAGTTCTGTGTTTGTGATCCATGAAACAGTTACTACCACGCATTGGGATCCTTAATTGACCCTCTCGCTTCTTAACCACCCTTGTCCTCGGTCAAGGGAGTTGCAAGTAGTTTCGGTGTTTGTAGCATGTTGGGGCACGCAACGCTGACCTTAGGGGTGGGTTGTGTTGCGGTAGGCACCGTGGGATGTACCGAAAGTGCCCGTTTGGTATCTCGGGAACCCCGCACACATCGTTCGGGCTGTATGGGAAACCTCGGCGGACTCCTGCGGATGGAACCCGAATAGGCGATAAACCTGGACTAGGGATTTGAGTGTTTAGGTAGGCGTGGCCGACACCCACGTTGGGCTTCCGCTTGAAGGTTGCCGAGTACATGTCGTGTGGCGGCGGTAAGTGGTGAGCGTGTGTGAAGAAGTACACCCGCAGGGTTTAATACGATCTATTGAATAGCCGTGTCCATGGAAAAGGACTTCTGGGTTGCCTATATCAGTTCATAGACAAGTGAAAGTGGATACTCTAAAATCGCAAGATAAGCGTGAGTACTATGGATGGCGTTCTCGTAGGGAGGCGGGGGCGGGTCCCGTAGTGGTGTATTGCCATGGTGAATATGTGGACTCGTGCGCCACCTCAAAAGAGTTACTTGCAATCGTAGTACAGGATAGCCACCGAGTCAAAGCTGGCTTGCTGCAGTCAAACTCCACCACCCCCCTTTTGATAATGATGCATATGTAGTTAGTTCTGATGTAAGTCTTGCTGAGTACAATTGTACTCACGTTTGCCTATTCTATGTTTTTGCAGAGAGACGTCAGTCTCGCTAGTAGTTCCGCTTGGACTTCGACGTTTAGCTTGTTACCTCAGCTACGATCTTGTGCCTCGGCAGGATCTGGTAGATAGTCAGGCTTCTCAGCCTTTTTCATTTGTAGTTGTCTGTACCCAGACATGTTTAGCTTCCGTTTGTGCTTTGACTTGTATGCTCTGAGTGTTGGGTCATGAGACCCCTGTTTGTAATATCTCGCTCCTCGGAGCCTAATGAATAATATCTGAGTCGTAGGGTTATGTTGTGATGCCGCGTCGTATTTACACATATTGAGCATATTGTGTGTATGTTTGAAATGCTTGGTATGTGTGGGATCCGACAAACTAGTTGTTTATCCTTGGCAGCCTCTCATATGGGGAAATGTAGTCTCGTGCCTCCGAGCGATAGTAGTCCGCTACAGCCCGGTTCACCGAGTCCTGCTAGCCCAGCACTACTGCTTGGACACTTGACTGGCGGCATGTGTCTCGCCGTTCCTATGTCTGTCCTTCGGGAAATGTCACGCGGTGTTATTCGAGTCCTGCCTAGCCTGCTACAGCCGGGATACCGAGTCCTGTTAGCCAGTGCTACAGCCGGATACATACGTTGATGACCGACATGCTCGATGTGATTCATGTATGCCTGTTCCCATAGGTTAGCGCCGCTTTGGGTTCACGACTAGCCATGTCGGCCGGGTTCTTTGTCATATGGATGCTAGCGACACTATCATATCGTGAGCCAAAAGACATAAGCGGTCCCGGCCATGGTAAGGCGACACCGTGGGAATACCGTGCGTGAGGCAAAGTGATATGATGTGTTACCAGCTGGGTCGATGTGACTTAGGATCGGGTCTGACAGCGTTGGTATCGAGCTTTGATTGCTGCAGGATTACCAAGCCAAACTGGTCGAAGTTGAGTCTAGAAATGCTTTAGTTATGTAAGGGAATTGATTGTGGAAGGGAACGTAAGGCTCTTTTTACTCCTTATACCTCATGGCCATCTGATCTGAGTCATCCTCTTCTCTTCTACGGGGTTTAAGAACTAGGCTTCTCATCTATCTATTAGGATGACGTGTTGCTAATCCATAGACTTATAAGATTATTGGTTTTAATCCCCAGTTCCGTTCCTACTACTCCTGAATGATAACTGTTGATCCCAGAATCTTGTTATGATATTGTTGGGTGGTTATGCCACCATTTTCTGCAGGATGTCTCAAATCATTTTGAGCATTTACAGCCGTTATGCTGTCCGAGTCATCCCAGGTCTCTAAATAGTCTGATGCATTTGCAATCCTTTCCTTCTGTTCCCGATGTCCTCTTTGGTCAGAATAAGCACACCAACCGGTGCGTTGGGGTAATTTATTGCCTTGACATATATGTTGGAACTACTATTATGACCCTAGGTGTTTAGGAAGTCACCTAGCAATTTAGTAATGCTTTTGTATCCCAAGTGTGATGATTCTGGCCATCACTTTCGAAAGCATCCCGTGATGCTATTTAGTAGTAAGCATTCTACTTCTGGGTTGCTGAACCCGAGATTCATCCTACCTCATGTTGTTAGTATTTGCTAGTGCCTTTAGGATCTTAGTAACCTTGCGATAGTCCTCGAAGTCCGTGGTATTCTCCTTCTTCCAAATACCATGAGCTAATTATGGCAGAAGTTCTTTTGAACCAAAAGATCACAACTAGAGTACTCTTGAGGGGTTCTCCATTCATAATTATGGAACTGCCAATTCTACCTTTCTGCATGGGTTATCCGGAAGAAATGTTGAGCTTGCTTGGCATACTAATCTGTGCATCCACAACTCAGAAAATTATATGTTCTTTTGAGATGTTCTCTTAGATGCCTTCTGACTTTCATCTATCAATTGATAGCCAAGGGTATGTGTGCATTTGTGTTCATCGATGCATTTTATCCTTGTGGTCCGTCAAGCCATTCTATTCCGGAATGACTAGGAGAAACAAACTCCAGTACCTCATCCATTTCTAGGATTGGGTCAAAGTAGTTGCATCCATGAGATCAAAACGCCAATTCAGCTTTTGTTCTGTTTCTACCTCGGAGTGTTACCATCTTTATGTCAAGAGTGTCATGGGAATTGCACAACCTCCTAGGAATTCTTGACGCAGTGATACTCTCACTATCATTATTCATTCCTCGGTTCCGTGTTGTTGTAACCGGAACGCCGGCAAGTGAATTGTGATGTGTGAAATCAATACTCCGAGCAACTTGTTGCTTGGTAGTGAATGAACAATATTTCTATTCTTAGCGTGTTGGTTATCAAACCATCATCCTAAGATTGATCGTGCCACCTAGTCCTTAGTTCTGGTGCACCCTTCGATCTATGAGTTAGGATTCTGTCAAGTCCTCACTCATTTGATAATATCGTTTTGCCCTCAAAAGCAAGATTGCTCTCGAGCTTAGCAACATACAGTGGTTCGTGACTTTCCAAATATCTTCTTGGAAGTGTTACCGGGTTGTTCCCTGACTGTTATTTTGGGCTCGTGATCAAGTTGGTTTCTTGTGGACCACCCTTTCTCCAAGAATCTGTGTTGGATATCCCTGGGCTAGTTGGTTAAGCTAGACAATAACTTGGAGAGTTGGAAGATAAAAGCTTGTCTAACTTAGTTCGATCCAAAGGGATATTCTTGTGTAGTGTGTGCTGAAGAAGGATGATATCTTCATCGATTGGTCCCTGTGATCAGTTGTTGGACCTATTGTCCTACCAATTCTTTGATTTGAATATGGGCCATTGTCAAGTCAAATCAGAACCAACGATATTCGTAATGTTGTCTTACTCGTGGTTGGTCCCTCGAGCATACACCATTATATCTTTGGTCTGACCAATGCTATCACCGTGTTCACATGATGGTGGAAGTCCAGTGATATGGAAATTCCGATGAGTTGCTGTTGAGCCCATCAGTAGCATTTTGTCTCCCCCATGAGTCATGTTGAGCATCAACCTAGTGTTGGAAACTTGTGTAAGCATTTCTTCGTGTTTCGTTCATGAAGCATGTGTTTGGATGGAAGTAGTGACTTCCTCTAGTTCATGTGCATCTGATGTAAGTTGCCGCCATGAACTTGAGAAAGGTTTGTTTTGTTCCTTTGGAACCATCCCAAGTCGATCATGCACGCGAAGTATTCTATGGTGCGATAGGTGATCATCTTCATTCCATATGGATTCCATAACACACCAAGCCACTGATTGAATTGTTCAAGGAGAAGGAGTTCCTTCATAACAACTAGTCATGACTTATGATAGGACTTCGTTATCCTCGATGATGGTTCCCAACCTGAACTCGGTAGTGTTTATTATAAGACTACTGTGTGGTCATGCTTGTCTAGGACAGCGTGTCCACGGGTTTGTAGCAGAACCAGCTCATGTTTTGGAGCTTGCTATCGTAGTTCATATCCCGAGAATCTCGCAACGCCATCGCGTCAAATTGTGTTGCAACCTTTCCTTCTCAGACATGCTGAGTCTGAAATATCCTAACACCAACCAGATCTGAATCTCAGGCAGATATGATGGTTGAAACATTCCAACAGCTGCATTTCGTTCCCAGCTTGCACCGTCCTTGTGCTATCTCGCTATAGGCGGTCTTCTTAGCAATTCTTGTCCAGGGTTATCTTCAAAGTGGACCTACCATGGGTCCCCTCCACCTCCGATAATAAGCAAAAATCATCCGTTGCATTGTCTTCAACAAGATAGTCCACATCATCCATTCTAGTCCGGGTGTACTATTCCTTTGCACTCCGTCAAATGATCGCTTGCGATTGCCTTAGGCTGGTATAAAGAGTTTCAATGATCTCTAATTCAAAAGTAATTCTTTTGCCACTTAAGGGAATAGTTCTTGCGCCACCCTTCTCGAGGTGTCCCGTTACGGGATCATGATAAATGTTTCCTCGCCACCTTGACACCATCCATCATCTTCCTAAAGCGTGGAATTGTTGCCACTAATCAAACCTCGTTGTTGTTCCCCCATCCCTCTCGATGCATTTTATGTCTCAACTCAAGATGTGTCACCGTCTCAGTCCGTGAGTCGATCATGTTTGCTTAATCTTCGTGAAGATCGAATCATGTAGGGCTTCCCCTTCTTTCTGTTGTCGTGTCGGGTGAAGATCTCGAAGACGTCAAGACCAAGAAGATGGAGTGAACCAACATCTTCGAGAAGGCGATTGGATCATGGAAATTGTAATAGTTTGTGACCTCCCTTTTCCTCTTACCTCACGTCTTGAATCTCGGGGCGAGATTCTTGTTTAGTGGGGGTGAGTTGTCACAGCCCTAGAGTTGCTTGACATTAGTTGCATTAAGGCATTCATGTCATCATGTTAATTTCCATAAAAGTTGAAATGGGGATTGTTGAAACCCTAGCACCAATTGAATTCTAATAGGTTCAAATAAAATCATTTTCAATAATCCCAAAATGCCCTGTGAAAATGTTCATGATAAATGGATAAAGGTGAAAGCCTCTTCCAAAAATGATGAACATATCCGATAGGTCATTCCTGGATTTTTGAATTAAATCTTACACTATTTGAATTTGGGCAATTGAACACTATAAATAATTTAAATGCTCAAATAATGTTGGAAGTATTTGTGGGCCATAGAAATAATTCATAAAGTGCCTGTGAATATTTTCAGGATTTATAAAATTGATTTGGTTTTTAAATCTGGATCAAAAACAAACTGCATAATAGAAAAACAGAAAACAATTAATGGAAGAGAGAGAGAGGAAACCTTACCGTGCAGCCCACCCGGCCCAAACCTACCTGGCGCCCAGCCGGCCCAACCTCCTTCTCCCCCCCTGCTGGCCGGCCCGGTTGGCCCAGCCCACCACCGCCTCCTCCCTGTCGCCTTCCTCCTCTGCCAGGAGGACGGGCGCGTGCCGACGCGCGCACGCTCGCCGCTCGCCACGACTCCAGCTGCCTGCCTGCGTCCCCGACGCGCTGGACGAGTCCCCCGTGCGCCACGCGACCCCCTGGACCCCCCCTCACTCTTCCCGCACCCCTCTCCCCTTCTCTCTCTCGCTCTGCGCCTCGTGCCCGAGAGCCGCCGTCGCCACCGCTCGCCGTAGCCACGGCCACCGGCCCTCCCTCGCCTCGCCGACGTGTCCATGGCCTCCGCCTAGCCCCTCTCCTCCCTCCTCACCAAGCCCCCCGACGCCGGAGCACCCCGAGGCGCCGCCCCACCATTCCCCTTCTCGGACCCTTGGTCGCCGTCGCTTGGTCGCGGCTCCGGTGCCCACCCGAGCTCACCGACGGCCTCCTCGCAACCACGGTGAGCCCCGAGTCATTCCCTCTTCCCGACTCGTCTCCCCCCTAACCACCGTCTCCACTACGGCCGACTCCTCCTCACCCGGCCATGGCGCCCTTGTGCCACAGCCCTGCCGCTCGCGTCGGGCGTGTCAACGTGCTCAGAGACTTCGAGAGCACGTAGCACCTTCGCCCTCCTCTCGTGCACCGCAGCCCGTAGCCACCGAACCCGAGCTCGGCGCCGCCAAAGCTCGGCGCCGCGAGATTCCGCCACCCCGCACCTCCGCTAGTCCTCCTAGATGCAAGACGAGCCCGGCGTCACGAGCACCCTCCGCCTCGTTTTGGTCACGGAGGAGGAAACCGCTCCCCTCCGCCGTCTCTGGCTCCACGGCGACGAGCCGCTGGTCAACTCCGGCGAGTTGACCGGGTTTAGCCTAGTTGACTTCCCGAGTCAGCGACATGCGGGCCCCGCCTGTAACCACTCTAGTTAGGTTTAAACTAACTTAACTAACCCAGGTTAGTACTAATTAACTAGGTTAGTTTAGTTAGTCACTGACGTGTGGCCCCCACACGTCAGGTTTGACCTGGGGCGCCCTGTTGACCGCTGACGTCACATTGACGTCAGGCTGACGCCATAATTAGGTTTCTAGATTTAATTTAATTCAGTAAATTCCAGAAAATACTCTAAACTTCTAAAAATCATATAAATTCAACCGTAACTCGGATGGAAATAATTTATATATGAAAAATGATCAGAAAAATATGAAGAATCTGTTTATGCCATGATCATGCATGTTTGAACAAGTTAACATCACTGAATAGGATGAATCATGATTAGGGTAATTTAGGAAATAGCATTTTGAGTTGGAATTCAACCTTGTTTGAATTCCTCCAACTAACTTGGATTATTATTGCATTAGGTGAATTCAGTACCTTAACATGATCATGCATCATATATGTGCATTGCATTGATTGTGCTCTCTCTTGTTTGCGGTAATTGTCCCCCTCCGGTGAGCGATGTACCAAGCGATGATTATTCGATGACACCGATGAAGAACTATTATCTTGAAGTGCCGTGCAAGCAAAACCCCTTGTTCATTCGATATAATCCCACTCTCTCGCTCCTGCTCTATTTTATTGCATTAGGACAACAACGACTCATGTGTTACTTGCTGCGGTAGCTGAACCCTTGATCCTTTGCATGACTGTCATCCCACAAGAATTAGATGAAACCCACTAGCATGAGTAGGAATTGTTTGAGCCATGTTGTACCTACTCATTTATGCTTGTTTGTCATGCCTGCTATCGCTTAGAGTTGAGTCGGGTCCGATTCATCGGGAATGAATTGGAATTGTTATGAACATGTCCTATTGTGTGTGAGCTAAGTGCGTGAACACGATTTGGTAAAGGTAGCGGTGAGAGGCCATGTAGGAGTACATGGTGGGTTGTCTCATTGCAGCCGTCCTCGTGAACTGAGTTACGTGTTTGTGATCCATGAAACAGTTACTACCACGCATTGGGATCCTTAATTGACCCTCTCGGCTTCTTAACCACCCTTGTCCTCGGTCAGGGAGTTGCAAGTAGTTTCGGTGTTTGTAGCATCTTTGGGGCCGACGCAACGCTGACCTTAGGGGTGGGTTGTGTTGCGGTAGGCACCGTGTCGTGTACCGAGTGCCGTTTGGTATCTCGGGAACCCTGCACACATCGTTCGGGGCTGTATGGGAAACCTCGGCGGACTCCTGCGGATGGAACCGAATAGGCGATAAACTGGACTAGGGATTTGAGTGTTTAGGTAGGCCGTGGCCGACACCCACGTTGGGCTTCCGCTTGAAGGTTGCGAGTACATGTCGTAAACGGCGGTAAGTGGTGAGAGCGTGTGAAGAAGTACACCTGCAGGGTTTAATACGATCTATTGAATAGCCGTGTCCGGAAAAGGACTTCGGGTTGCCTATATCAGTTCATAGACAAGTGAAAGTGGATACTCTAAAATGCGCAAGATAAGCGTGAGTACTATGGATGGCGTTCTCGTAGGGAGGCGGAGGCGGGTCCGTAGTGGTGTATTGCCATGGTGAATATGTGGACTCGTGTGCGCCACCTCAAAAGAGTTACTTGCAGTCGTAGTACAGGATAGCCACCGAGTCAAAGCTGGCTTGCTGCAGTCAAACTCCACCACCCCCCTTTTGATAATGATGCATATGTAGTTAGTTCTGATGTAAGTCTTGCTGAGTACAATTGTACTCACGTTTGCCTATTCTATGTTTTTGCAGAGAGACGTCAGTCTCGCTAGTAGTTCCGCTTGGACTTCGACGTTTAGCTTGTTACCTCAGCTACGATCTTGTGCCTCGGCAGGATCTGGTAGATAGTCGGGCTTCTCAGCCTTTTTCATTTGTAGTTATGCGTACCTGGACATGTTTAGCTTCCGTTTGTGCTTTGACTTGTATGCTCTGAGTGTTGGGTCATGAGACCCCTGTTTGTAATATCTCGCTCCTCGGAGCCTAATGAATAATATCTGAGTCGTAGGGTTATGTTGTGATGCCGCGTCGTATTTACACATATTGAGCATATTGTGTGTATGTTTGAAATGCTTGGTATGTGTGGGATCCGACAAACTAGTTGTTTATCCTTGGCAGCCTCTCATATGGGGAAATGTAGTCTCGTGCCTCCGGCGATAGTAGTCCTTCTGCCGGTTCACGAGTCCTGCTAGCCCAAAGACTACTGCTTGGACACTTGACTGGCGGCATGTGTCTCACTTCGTTCCTATATCATCCCTTGAAATGTCACGCGGTGTTATTCGAGTCTGCCTAGCCTGCTACAGCCGGGATACGGAGTCCTGTTAGCCAGTGCTACAGCCGGATACATCGTTGATGACCGACATGCTCGATGTGATTCATGTATGCCTGTTCCCATAGGTTAGCGCCGCTTTGGGTTCACGACTAGCCATGTCGGCCGGGTTCTTTGTCATATGGATGCTAGCGACACTATCATATCGTGAGCCAAAAGGCATAAGCGGTCCCGGGCCATGGTAAGGCGACACCGTGGGAATACCGTGCGTGAGGCCGCAAAGTGATATGATGTGTTACCAGCTGGGTCGATGTGACTTAGGATCGGGGTCCTGACACAAACATTTCAGTTTATGATTATTTGAGCATTTAAAATATTTTATAGTATTTAAATGCCCAAATGCAAATACCATAAGAATTAATTCAAAAGTCCAAATGTCATGGAAAAATGTGCAACATCTCTGGTTACTGTTTCCAGCATTTTTCCAAAAATGGTGAACATTTTTGAAGGCCATTTGGTTCATTGAAAAAATATTTCTTAGTTGAACCTATTTGAATTGTCTTGGTGCTAGGGGTTTAGGCAATCCCCATTTCAAATTTCATGGAAATTAAACATGATGCATGGATGCAATGCTACTAGTTACAATCAAGCTCTAGGGCTGTGACACCAGTACACACCCATCCCACCTTACGATGCCAGGAATCACCCTAGACAGCGTTCAAGAAAAACTTTGAGACGGGGAGATCACAATCTCGAATAGCATGGGATCAAATTTATATCTGGCAGCGCTCTAAGGGTGCCCCCTCTCGGTCCCAACCGGAAATACCCATGCCCCTGACCGGATGATAGGCTTTAATCCAGGGCCATGGAACCCTCATCCCAGCCTCTCAATTTGGTGTGTACCAGGAAAGCGGTTTGCAACTTACTAAGCCATATCCCTTGCGAAAACATGTGGTAGTACGAAAAGGGAAAACGGACAGGAATTGGACTGATTCATGTTGACACTGGGTCAAATGGTCTGGCATAAGACTGGCATGCTACAACACTGCCATCTTACCCATTCTCATGCCATCTCATGGCCATGCAAACTCATATCCAACAACTTATGGATTTTCGAAACTCACTTGCCTCAACTTTGCATGTAATATAACCCTCATCGAGATGCTCATAAACATGCCATGGAACTACTTAATGCAAACATGCCAAAGACACTCATCATATCAAAAGTTCAAACATGCTTGCCTGGCTTGTAGTAGTCGGAGCCTAGCTCGGTGAAGTTCGCGGTTCCGTCACCTCCTCCGGTATTTACGGTATACAGAAATACACGCACTATCGTAAATACCGTGAGGTGCACAAAAATATTCCAAATATTTTTCAAATAAATCTGATAAAAACTAGAAAAATTTTTAAAGAGGACAGAAAAAGAATCAATCAAAAATCCTTTTCTATTTAAAAGTTATAAGGGTTTTAATCCAGGGACCTTTTTGTAATGAAACAGAAACTTCTCAGGGGGCTGAACAGAAAAGACCAGAAAAACGTTTCAGACTGAAAGCGTATTTGCCCGAATACGTTTTCAGAATATGGTTCGAAAAAAAAGAACAGAGAGGCTGACGGGCGGGTCCCACCCGTCAGGTTTGAATTTTCAAACGGGGAAAACAGGCTCGTCGGTGCGAGAGGTGCGGTGGTCGGCGGCGGCGATCCTGGCGAGGCGGGGATCGAGGCGTTACCTCGTGCTCAGCTTGACCTTCAGCGTCGGGTGAGTGGTGGTGGTGGTCGCCGGCGAGCACCACGTCGATCGCGACCAGCTCCCGCGGACGGGCGGCTCGGGTGGAGTTGGATCTCGTCGGGAGGGCTGGGAAGGTCAAATCGAATCTTGGGTTAGCTCCTTTGGGTGCTCTAGGAGGTTCTTGTGAGGTTTGGGCGTCGGGGATGGTCTCACCAGTGGATCGAGATGGTGGCGAGGCTGATCGGGCGGCCGGAGTTGGGGAGGAGACCTCCTCGAGGTCCTCCTAGTGGCTGGCGGGGTGTTGGTGAGGTGCGGTGGTGGTGCGTGCTCGAGAACAAGCTCGGGGCTTCCTTTTATAAGCGATCCGGCGGTGGCCGTGAGCAGTGATCTCCGGTGATGAATTCTGGCGTGAGCTTGGTCGGGAGTTTAGGGAGTTGGGCGTCAACATGGAGTTCCTTTGGTTCCGTTTAGGCGCTAAACGAGTTCGGATTAGGTGCTCTGGTGGGTTCGGACGGGCAGGCGGCCTTGAGCCCGTCGGCGCAGAGGGCGCGCCTGTTCTTGCCGAACCACGACAGCAGTCTGCTGTGGTGCGCTGGCATGCGTGAGGCAGCTTGGAGGGCAAGGAGGCGTTAGGCGGCGCCGGATGGCGAAGCGAAGCTGGCACGGCTCTCGCTGGCCGCCACGGGTGGCTCTGCCACCTGAAGCTGCCGGCGTCGGCGATGCTCGCCGCCACCGACACTGCACCCGTCAAGAGGCGCGGCGGTGCTCTGGCCAGGAGGAGAGGCCGTGCGCAACGCGCCAGGGCGCATTGTTGATCGGTGACAACACTCTGACGAAAAACGACACTGAATTTCTCTGAAACTCTGAACTTTCTGAAAGTGCACAGTAACAGTGCCGGCCAGGTGTTCGATGAAATGATTTTGGTATGTGGGAAATTTTCCTTGAGCTGATTTTTGGTGGGGTGGCCTCTCACTGCATCTGGGGGCTGCCTGAATTTTGGTAGAATTTTTGGAGAAGAGAAGATATGAATTTCACCAAATTTAACAAATCTGGTCCAAACTTGCAGAGGTTGAGACTTGAAAATTTTGAAAAGAGGAAGAGTGGATCTTGATGGATCTTGGTTGTGGGTGTTAAAGACTATCCAGAGGAGTTGGTTTGAGGTCAAAACTCAAAGGGAATTGGGTACTTGCTTTGTAAATCACCTAGGCTTAAAATAAATGACAGAAATGTTTTGGGAGATAAAATAAATGAAATAAAATCCAAACATGGGTTGGACTTGTAGGAATAGAATGTTTGGATTGCCCCAAAGTGGAAGGAGGGGTTTTGGGAAGTTTTACCACATGAGGCATGCTAAAACCATGGGTGGTTTCAATATAAGAGAAGTCCCAAAACTCCTAGGGTTTTCTTTATTTTTTTAAAGAAAATAAATCACAAAAATAAATTTGAGAAGGAGACAATCAGAAGAAAGTTTTTTAATAACCAAACACCAGGGTTGAAGAAGATATCAAAAATAAAATCCTTGCCAAGGGAGAAGTTTTGAGAGAGAGAGGTTTTTGGAAGGGTTTATAAGACCTTCTTCAAAACCAACAAAGTTTTTGCTGAAAACCAAATAAATTTTTTTGGAGTGTCACAAATATTCCAAAGAGCAGAATCTTTCGGTTTGCAAACTACTGGATTAATCACCCGGGATTTCTTGATGTGGTTCAGTCCTCCTGGAATAAAACTTGCCATGCTAATAACAGTGCTGCTCTGCTTTGCAAGAAATTGAAGTGTCTCCGTTATGATCTTAAAAAATGGAGCAAAGGGATTTCCCGCCTGTCTGTCCTCATTCAAAACTGTAATTGGGCTCTTTGCGAGCTTGATGGGCTCGAGGACCAGCGACCCCTTTCGACGCCAGAATCCAACTTCCGCACGATAGTGAAGGCCCATTTACTTAAGCTCCTCAAGTTCCAAAATGAATACTGGAGGAAGCGTTGTACAATCAGGTACATCAAGTTTGGCCAGGCAAATACAAAACTCTTTCATGCTCTCGCGACAGAAAGATATCGAAGAAACACCATCACTTCACTGAAACTTCCTGACGGCACAGTGGTTCAAGACCATAATTCCAAAGAGGTAGTGTTGTTCAACACATACAAACAGAGACTGGGTGAACCGTCCATGCCATCCATGAAATTTCACTTACCTTCAATCATAAGACGTGTTGCCAACCTAGATTCTTTATCGGCTCCATTCACCTATCGAGAAGTGGATGATGTTGTCCGCTCCATGCCAACTGATTGTGCCCCCGGCCCGGACGGATTTAACGGAGCTTTTCTGAAAAGTTGCTGGCATATAATTAAGAGGGATTTCCATGAACTTTGTGATGACTTTTGGAAAGGTGGGCTTGATCTCACTAGCATCAACTCTGGATTTATCACCTTAATGCCAAAGATTGGTTCGCCGGAGATAGCAAATGATTATCGTCCGATCACATTGCTTAACTGCTGCCTCAAAATCATCACAAAGATCCTAGACAACAGACTACAAAAATTGATCCTCGACATAGTACATAAAAATCAGTATGGGTTCCTCCGTGGCAGAACGATCCAAGACTGTCTTGCCTGGACATTCGAATACATCCATCAATGTCAAAGTTCAAAGCGGCCTATTGTGTTGCTCAAACTGGATTTCGCAAAGGCATTCGACATAATAGAACACTCGTCTATGTTGGAGATCATGCGCCATATGGGCTTTGATGATAGGTGGCTGAGCTGGATTAATACCTTATTTGGTTCCGGGACTTCATCGGTGCTGCTCAACGGGGTGCCGGGGAGGCAATTTTGATGCCATTGCGGTGTGTGACAAGGCGACCCCCTGTCCCCCCTGATCTTCGTCTTTTCTGCTGACCTGTTACAAGCGGCTAACAACGATGCACACCGGAATGGTTTGGTTAGCTTGCCGCTACCGGCTCGTGGTTCGACAGACTACCCTCTGGTATAGTACGCGGACGACACGATCTTGTTGATGCAGGCCTGCCCGGAGCAAGCAAGAACCATGAAGCAAATTTTGTTTGACTATGCTGATTCCATCGGGCTCAAAATCAACTTTCAAAAGTCGGTCCTGGTGCCGCTAAATGTTGAGGACAATGTGATAGCTGAACTGGCACAAATTTGGCAATGCTCGATTGGCTCCATGCCATTCACGTACCTCGGACTACCCATGGGTACCACCGTCCCCACGATGTGAGACACGATGCCAATGGTGGACAAGGTTGAACGTAAACTGTCCTCATCCCTGTGTCTTATGGATCAGGGAAGTAAGCTAACTCTCCTAAACTCTCTCATCACGTCCCTCATGATATATCCCATGTGTACCATCAAGCTTCCCCCAAAACTGATTGAACATCTCGACAAGCTCAGGAGGAGATGCTTATGGTGCAAAAAAACTGAAAATGGAGAGACCAGTAACTCCCTTTCTGCATGGAACCTTGTGTGTCAACCCAAAAAGCATGGAGGGCTCGGGGTGCTAGACATCAAAATCCAAAACATGGCTCTACTCCTGAAATTTCTACACTCATTCTACAACAAAGAAGACATCCCCTGGTATAACCTCATATGGTCTACGTATTATGAGGAGGTGATTCCGCACACAGCCGAGCCGTGTGGATCCTTCTGGTGGCGAGACATCATGAGCCTCAGCGATGTTTATCATGGGATAACTCGTGTAAATGTCGGCGACGGCACCAGTGCACTGTTCTGGAAAGATTTATGGCTGGATCACACACTTGAAGTTTCACATCCGAGAGCTTTATCGTTCACCAGAATTGAAGACGCGTCGATAGCGCAATTCTTGCCTATTCAGACTATGAGTGAAGGAGTTTATACACCACTTTCGGCACAGGCCCGACTGGAGATTCAGGAGATGTAGGTTTATAAGGCGCCCGTGGAGCCCTATGCTGAACCTGACACTTGGGTGTGTTTATGGGGCGCGGCATATTCTTCTAGGAAATTCTATGCGCACTATTTCAGAGATGTGGAGGCTGATGATGCATTCTGGTGGATCTGGAAATCTCGATGCACTATGAAAATAAAAATCTTTGTGTGGCTCCTTGCAGCGGACAGGATAAACACACGAAACATGCTGCATAGAAGACATTACAATGTTGGGGATGACGTGAACTGTGCCTTGTGTCAGGGAGGGGTGGAAGAAATAGTGGAGCACCTATTCTTTGGATGCCCCTTCGGTGCACAATGCTGGTCCTCTGTGGGTCTTACATGGACGGGAGACTCCCACCGCCTCAGTGCCATTCACTCAAGACAGAGATGCTGGACACAACCAATGTACATGGAGGTTCTCATGACCGGAGCGTGGAGTATATGGAAGGAATGTAACAACAAAATTTTCAGGGGGATACCACACTCCATCGGTTCTTGGAGAGACAGATTCAAGAAAGACTTCGCCCTCCTTGTCCACCGAGTCAAACCTGCCCTTAAAGGGTTTGTGAGCGCCTTTGCTGCTTCATTGAACTAGTGTTGTATTTAGGTTGGGTACACATTTGAGCCTGTAAATCTCTTTCACATACTTATCCATAGGGTAGGGGGCTGGTCCCCCAAGTTGGTGTCCACCCCTGTCTTAGCCGGATAAAATGTAAGGATGGAAACTCTGTAATTACTTGTTAAAATGAATTAAACGTCAGTAGGAGCCTCTCCTACTGTCTTCACCGCTCAAAAAAAAGGTGGAGCAAAAGGCATAACCGCCATGGGCGTGCTCTATGTCAGCGAAGAGCAAGCGCCACGCCCACCATGGGCGTGCTCCGAGGCTATGTAAATGGCACGCGCCCTCGGGCGATGCTTCACGTTCGTGGCGGTGCAGACGATGCTCCACCTCTGGTGAGCTCCACATTGGCGGCGGTGTGGACAACACCACGCCTTGGCTGAGCCCCCTGTTGGTAGAGGCGCAAAAGTCGTGCCCGCCTTTGGGAAACTCCAAGATGGTGTATATGGTGCTCGCTCTTAGGCGAGCTCAGTGTCGGTGACATTGTAGATGACGCTCCTCCTGGGCGTAAACATGTCTGTGACGGTGTAGACCGACCACCACCCAAGGCTAAGCTCCTTGTTGGCAGCGGTGTAGACCAAAGCCCGCCTGGGCCAAGCTCCGCGATGGCATTGTAGATGTCGCCCCATCTTTTGGCGCTATTTGTGGCTACGGTGAAGACAAAGGAGCCCCGCCTAGCCGAGCTCCGTGTTGATGGAGGTAGATGGTGCCCCGCTTGGGGGGAACTCCATGTCGATGGAGGTCTAGAATGCGCCCCGCCTTGGGGGCACTCCATGTTGACGATGGTGATGTAGATGGAGTTCTGCCTTGAGCAAGCTCCGCGTTGGTGGTGGTGTGGACGACGCCCCACCTCGGGCGAGCTCCATATCGGCGGTGTAGATGGCGCTTTGTCTTTTATTATATCTGTGTCGATGGAGTTGAAAAAAAAGCCCCTCCTAGTTGAGCTCCGTCTCAACTGAGGTAGATGATGCCCCGTCTTGGGGAACTCCATGCTGACAAAGGTGTAGACGGCGCCCCGCCTGGGGGCACTCCATGTCGGCGATGGTGTGGATGGTACCCCCGCTTTGGATGTGTCTCATGTTACTTCGTGCAATCCCTAGATGGCACTTGCATTGACAACCCTTCGCCTGGAGAGGACGGGTGGCGCATGGTGCAGAGTGGATGATGCAGCCCTGTCCGCCGTCGCCTGGAGTTGTGGCTGAGCTCCCCACCTAGGACAGTACGCATGTCATGGTGGAAGTGTTTTCCAGGGAGGGCCACATGGACGCCACCGTTGAGTGGGTCGAGGCTTCCTCGCATCATCTTCATGTCTTGACCATTGGTTCCAGCATAGGGGCATGTCAGGATGCCCCTCGCTCTAATTGGCGAGTTGGTGAAGACTATCATCGAGGCTCACGTGTTGAGTACAATGACTTAGAGATTGGCGCCTCGTCCTACCTGCAACCATGAGCCTACACGGGTTGTGGGAGATGGCCTCCAAGCCTTCAGGAAGCTTGACCTTGGTGCGTCATGGTGTCTGTGTTGGCAGCTTCGAGTGGGGCCGATCTAGGTGGAGGCATGAAGGGATGCCGCACTTGCCCTTTTATTGGCAGTATTAGAGCGGAGGTGTTGATCTGCCTCCATGTCTCCATGGATGTCTGCCCTTGATCACTACTTCAACAAGGTGCACCTCTAGCATTAGCTCATGGCACTCCATCATCTTGGCAGCCGCTCGCCTTTGCGCCTTCTTTGTCTACACAAGTTTGAAACTGTGCGAGATCTTGTGCTTGGTACAAGTAGACCCTGGCGCCATGCTCGACAAAGACCATAGGGTGCAATGATCCATAATAGATCATCACCGGCTCCGATTTGCTGCTATGGGAGAGTTCACCTGCAAGAAAGAGGCTTACTGACGGAGATCCTTGCAGCATACTGTGCACATTGGGAGATTGGCAAAGTCGATTTCGATGACCACAACGAAGAAAAGATGGGAGGAGAACCATGTCCCACCGGGCATGCCAATTTGTTTGACACGAGAAAAATCTTCTAAGCGCTCCGTTAGAAGGGAAGAGGGGGAGTTTGATTTCTCTCATGTGCCGGGGAAAAGAAAATACGGGTGTGCCGGTGTACCATAGTACACAAAGAAAAGGTGTACGGGAAACAAGTATTTCATTAATCTCATAGGATAAATAAAATTACAAGATCCCATAAAATGAATGCGCTTCGTGGCCTACTAGCGCAACCAGCCTGATTGCAGCGATTGCGGTCTCCTGGTTCCCGGGGCCTCGGAAGGCTCCCGGTTAATTACTCCCGCGGGTTGCTCCACGAGATACCTCCGATTAAGCTGTGTGATCGTCTTCGTCGTCTTCGCTTTGCATTATCCATGCTTGATGATGATGGTGTGTGTAGATGTGGGCAGCGGCAAAGCCCGTGTCCTCGCCGGTACACGTGCCACTCAAAACATGGCTTTGTGCTAGCCACGTCCGCCCTCGCCATCGCGCCTCGTCGGTCTTGACAGCGTTCATGTAGTCGGTGCTGGAGTAGCATGGATCCTGCTTGGCTCAGACTTCTTGACGATATAGCGACTTCGTCGGGGTACGCAAGGGTTGCCTCGCGGGAGTATTCTTTTATGGAGACCGGCGTCGGTGTAGAACCAACGGCCGCTCGCATTGGCATTGCCGGTGTCGTTGGTGCCTCGTCTTGACTAGATGCCGAGGTTACGACAGTCTGTGAAGACAAAGACTCCGCCTCACGAGACGGTGGAAGGTAACATCTTAGAGGGGTGTGGTGGATGCCTCGTCTTGGCTAGACGCTGTATTCGGTGGTCTGCCAAAACAAGGATCACGCCACGGGGCCGAAGAAAGGTAACATCATGTTGGGGCGTGGTTGATGCCCCATCTCAGCTAGACGCCGTATTCGGTGGTCTGCTAAGACAAGGATCACACCACCCGTACGACAAATGAGACCTCTATGCCATGAAGTGTGCACCTTGTCTCGGCTGGACGCCATATTCGGTGGTCCGCCAAGACAAAGGAAACACATCGCAGGATCGTGGTAAGGGTCGGTGAAGACGTGTCATCGCATAGCACCATCTTCTTCGTATCGCGGGCTCCGTGTTGCGGGCAGCATCGGGGGCGTGTGTCATCTTCATGGGCTCCGGGTTGCGGGCTCCGTCTTGATGAGGTAGACATCGGTGGTGTCGTCCTGCAAGCGCCATGCCTCCGTCCACCGCGGCACTAGCTTGATGATGTTGAAGATGGACGTCGTCCTAGCGACCTCGGTGTCACCATCCATCATGGCACGGCGGCGGCATCCTCGCTAGCTCCAGGCCTCCATCCTCCATTGCACTAGTTTGATGAAGAAGATGATGGGCGTCGTCCTAGCAAGCTCCGAGTTGCCATCCTTCGTGGCACGCGCCTGCATCCCCGCAATCTTCACGCCTCCGAGCTCCATGTGGCCAGCTTGATGAAGAAGACGATGAGCATCGTCCTCCATGGCGGTAGCTTGATGAAGAAAATGACGGGCATCGTCCTAGCGAGCTCCGTCCATCCACCGCGGCACCATCTTTATGAAGTGAATGTCGGCAGCGTCCCTCGAGCTCCACAACGCCATTCTCCCCGGGACAGCCTGCATGCGAGCTTCACGCCTCCATCCCTCCTTCTAGCATGATGAAGAAGACTGTGACCGTCCTCCTTGTGAGCTCTCCGCTAAGATTCTCCGCGGCACCGGGTTGATTGTTGGCGATGGGCATCGTCTCGGCAAGCTCCGCGGCTCCATTCTCCATGGAACGACGGCGGCATCTCCTCCTTCTCCATGTAACCTACTAAGAAAAAGATTATACGTACCAAGAGGATTGTTGCACGTGCATGCATCGCGAGCTCAGCGTGGTGAGCTCCTGAGACGCTGGAGCATGTTGCCACTACTGCTGCGGTTCATCACCTCATCTGCATCTTCCGTGGCCGCCGTGTGCGTAGCGACCCGCTCATTGGCTGTGTGGTGTTTTTTTGTGCCTCCCCTGCGTGCCTTCTTTGCTCTGCCATATTGCAACAACGGCCGGACAGGGCTGAGTGCGCCGCCGCCGAGGGCGCGACCTCTCCTCCTCTGTGCCTTCTTCTGGTGCGTGAGTCATCGGGTGTTTTCTCTTGGCTTTCCTCGATGCTGCCCCATGTAACGCAACATGTCTCCGGGCCCTTAGCTTGATTTGACACGCAACAGCCTCATGTGTGTTCCATCGCCGTCGTCGAGCTTGGACCGGGTGTCACCGCCGCCACCGCATCCTCTCGCCGGTCTTCTCGCATGTGTACACGCTGGTGCTACTGTACGCGCTGCCGCCGCCGTGGGCGCGTCGCAACCGGCTGGCTTCCGTTTCCTCTCCTGTGTCCTCCATCCCGCTGTTCTTCTCACGTAGCACTGAAAGACATAGTAAAAAAATAATTAGTCAGTGGAGCTCTCCTGTTTGTTCATCTCCTCGGCGCCTGCATGCTCACCGTGGTCGGCTCCTTCCTCTTGGGCTTCGTGTGTTGGCGAACGTGCGGCCACAGGCGCACCGTCGCCTCCTGTGTTGCGTCCCTTCTCTCCTCTGTTGCCTAGACGCCGCCGCGGCGGGCGCGTCTTCGCTTTGTGCCCTGCCTTCTCCTCTGGATGCGTTGCCCTTGTGCCTATTCTTCTTGCTGGGTACGATCTGCCTCTCTCTATATATAGGCTGAGGCACAGGGCACCGCTCGTCCGGCCGTGTAATGATTATAGGAAACAAATCCATTTATTCCTTTCATCGATCTTCTTGAGAGCCAAGCCTATAGAAAGAATAGGAAACACAACCTCTATACTTATACAATGGCTTCTCGCGCCTTTCTTTCCGTCTGGTGCATGGCCGATTCCTTTTCAAGCTGGCCTTCTTTCCTTCTTAGGCGTGTGCGTGTAGGATCAAATTAATCAATCAATCTTTTCTATTTACGTGTATTCGGATACGTACGCGCAAGCTCGCCGGCCGGCCGAGATACTCAAATACATATACGTGACGTATACATATAGTGTCTAGGCCAAGCTTGCCACGTGCATGCAAAACTTCTCTTACTTTTTCTAACACGCATGCATAAGATGTACATGTGATAATAAGCCAAGTCTCCCATATCTTACCTGCGTCAAAACTCATAAAAAATATATTATATAGAATAATGCACAAAAACGTGTCGAACAGTATATAAAGGTGAGACCCGTCGGCGGGTTAACTCAAGAAACAACTGATCGATAGCTAGGTCAAGTGTGATCTCTCCCTTGTAATCGATACCCAAGCAATACGAAACAAGAGCGGGAGTAGGCTTTTACCTCGTTGAGAGGGGCCGGACCTGGGTAAACCTCGTGTGCTTTGTCACGTTCAACCCCTTTATGCTAACCTACGCTGCGATGGCTCCACACCTAAGTCCTTTCACAAGGGCATCTGCCGTGTTAAGTCCACGACATTAACCAAAATAGATACAATCATTGTCTTTGCCCTTCATCTATGCTTGTTTTGTTGACATGGCAATCTAGTATTGTGGTGAAGATCCCCGCATTATGAACAATGCCAAATTATGCTATTGATATTTTGAACTAACTCTTTATTTTCTAATTTGAAATTGGATGAAAGTGACAGCAAAGTTACCATCTTTGTTTATACACGTGCAAAAGCTATCATCTCTCTGCTTGTTTCAGGGTGATATGCCTGATGGCATGCACAAGTCTGCTGAAGACTATGAGACAAACCCAACATATATTGCAGCAAAGAAGGCAAAACTTCTTGAAGATAGCGAGACAACCCCAAAGTCATCTCTTGATGCAGTGTTCAAGTTACTTGAGACTAGCTGTCAGACAAGCTCACAGAATTCACTGTATGAATCAGTTCGACTTCTTCAGTCCCAAGTTCAAGCAGAAAGGCATTCTGCAACTCAACTTCGACTTGAAGTCCTATCTCTAAGGAAAATTGCGGAGAACACCAATGAGAACCTCATTGCTAAATAGCTACAGCTGGAAGCTATGAACGACATACTAGGCCAGTCTCACAACCTTTCTTAGCAACTTGCGCAGCAGCTCCCGCCAAAGGCTAACCTTTCTTGAACTGTCCTGGAAGTAGTCTTGGTTCAGTATTATTTTGTTACGCTGCAATGGTGCCCTGTTTTTGTAATCAGCTTCTTCGTTGCGCTTTATGATCACTGGTGGCGAACTTCGATGCCAAGTGGATGTAATATACAATAAATCCTTTATTGTATAGTGTAGGTTTATTCTAAGTTACTATGTCGTAATTTCTTTATTGTATTGGGTAGGTTTGTTCTTAATTCCTACTAGTTACTGTATATGCAATCATTCGCTATCTGAAAAAAGTTGAAAATCTGATGTAGGCGACCGGGCCGAAACATTCGCCTCTAACGGGCCTGCATTTTAGCGGGCCACAGTTTTGCCGGCCTGCAACTTTCTTGGGCCTGAAAGGCCATTGGGGCCTTCACACTTTGCGCCAGGCCCACAAGTTACACGGGCCTACATTCGGCCCAAAGTTTAATTGGGCCTTTAGTGGACCTAGCGCTTAGTTGGGCCCATGTAGCTTCAGGCCATTAACAGGCTGAATATTCTTCTGGCCTGTTACGGCCCAGAAGATACCATGGGCCTTTAGTAGGCCGAAATGCATGTTGGGCCTCAATTTTCAATAGTCGTCCATGAGCCTTTAGCAGGCTGAAATGTAGACCATGCCATTATTGGCCCAATTATATGACGAGACATTACCAGGCCCAAACATATCTCGGGCCTTAGTTGGCCCACTGATATCATGGGCCTTTAAGAGGCCGAAAGCTTAGTAGAGGCATCAACAGGCCGAATTATATGACGTGCCTTTAACAGGCCCAAAGTCATGTTGGGTTGAACTGTTGACACCTTGATCACGGGCCGTTAGTGGGGCGGATGTCGCGTTGGACCATATATGGTCCATAGGCAGCACGGGCCGTTCCCAGGCCAAAAGACACACTGGGCTGAAAGGGGCCCATGTCTACATCGGGCCTCTAACAGGCGGAAATGTCACTGGGCCGTAATTGGGCCCAAATACTTGGCGAAACAGTTAACGGGCCAGATCTAGCTTTGGGCCATAAATGGGCCATGTTTAAGCAGGCAGTTAGTGGGCTAGCCCACTAGTACCTGAGTAAATACTACGGGCCTTTGACTGGGCTGGCCTTTTTAACCTGGATGGGCCTCTGTTGGGCCCTGCCACGTGTCGACGTATCATAGGCACGTCTCCTCCATTGGATGGATGACATCTGGCCCACCGAGGAGCCGACATGTGTTTCCTCCGGCCAATGATGGTTTTACACGTGGAAAATCCCCATTGCTCCTAGCTGCTAACGGGTTATCAGATCCAAACCGGAACCTGATAGCTTAACGGTGACCCGTTATGGTGGATACCACGTGTCGGTTACCCTTGACGAAAGAACTTCCATGATGCCCCATTTATCGTCAAGGAAGTGGACACTTCCGTGATGATAATTTTGGTATTGTCATGGAACACTTCTACGACATCACATGTATGACTATCTTGATTCTGTTATAAAATCGTCATGGATTTACATGCATGACAGAAAACGTGACCTACTATGACAAACACGTACCATCACGGAAGTGGGGTTTTTTGTGTAAGAATACCCGGTCGTGACGCGTAATTATCTTGCGGGTACCCTCACAGTCAACCCGATTGCAGTAACTCTATCGGGTACCCCTCAGGGCCGACCCCACTTCAACATGGTTCTGGGGGTAAAGTCAAAGTAACCGTGTGTCCAAAACATCAAGGGGAATCTGAGGAATCACCCTCGATGGATTCCTACTCGATGTAACCGTCAATGTGACCTTGGAGGAATCACCCTCGAAGGATTCACACTTGAGGTGTTGCATGAGAGAGTCGTTATCGGGAGTGGTCAAGGAGGAATCACCCTCCGTAGACTACGACCGATTAGCTACACTACAGAGAAATCATCAGAAGAATGTTACGAGGTATCACCCTCAGCACTGGATAGTACCTCTGCAGAGTCGTACAACTAAGGGGGTGTCGGTGATATGAGGGTCTCAACTCTCGATCATGTTGAATGAAGCATCTGGTAATACAACAGGGGCAACAGGGACAAGGTGAGGGGTCACTGATGGATCACTACTCAACATATACTAAGCATATAGGATAATAGGTAAGGTAACAAATAACAGGTTACAAAATCAGGCCATGAATTAGAATAGGGGCAATCAAATACAGTGCAAATTCTAATGCAAGCATGAGAGAGAAGGAATGGACGATATAGGAATGATGCTTGCGTGGAAGCTCTGCTACAAGTGGCTGGATGTCAGAGGTGTAGTCATACCTGGTAGCAATGTCAGTCTCGGTGTCTACTTGAGAGAAGAGGGGGAAGAAACAATATATAAAGAAAACAAATGCATCACGATGCATGGCATGGCAATATGTAGTCTAGGGGGACCTAACGTAGTGCTACACGTTACAGATGAGGCGGGAAAACATCTGGGAATGTTTTCCCGGCGTTTGGCAGTTTCCAGAGAGATGAAACAGAGGGAAGGTTCCTTGTTTGCAGTGTGACATGTATGTGGATAGCATATTCCGAATCGTTATATTTTTCTGATAAATTTTTCATATGTAAATTATTTCCATATGATTTATAGAATATTTTATATGATTTTTCATAGATTTAAACATTTTTCGTATTTAAATTAATTTGAAAAATAACTTTATTGCATCAGCAGTACATGAAGATGATGTCATCAGTCAACCTAGCCGGTCCAGGTCAAACCTGACCGCTGGGACCCACATGTCAGTGATCGAATTAACTAACAGAGGTTAAATTCAACTAATTAGGTTAATTAGGCATTAGGGCCCACGTGTCAGTGTCATTTAAATTTAACAAATTAACCTTTAGTTAATTTAGGGGGTGGCCCACCGGTCAGTGACCGTGCTGCCGAGTCAGCACAGTTCACCAGGATCAACGGGTCAGCTCGGCCCCTGGGATCCACTAGCAGTGACCAAGGGGTGGGCCCTAGGCCAGCCACGTCGGCGGCGGTGCCGGAGGCGCACCGGCGAGCACAGAAACACGGCGGAGGGCTCGTCCTTTGCCGAAAAATAGCTACTGGCTACCGTTCGAGCCGCGGTCAGGCTCATTCGAACGCTGGTGGTGTGGCACATCCAAAGGTGGCGGCGGCGCGACTGGAGATGGCATGTATCGTCGCCAACGGCGAGCACGGGCGGCGGCAGGCGGCGGCGCAATCGGGCGAGAATGGACAGCGAGGCTACGGGGCATGGCGGGAAACACGGGAGCGTGTGTTGGGCTCCTGGGGGCGTGTGCAAGCGAAGGTGGCGGAGATGCACCAAATGGTTGCCGGGAATGAGGCCGGCGACGAGGTTAGTGGCGGTGGTATTCGGTCAAAATCGGGCGCACGATTCCGTTTTCGAATGAGTGAAGCGGCTAGGCGGGTCCAACAGCTCACCAGTAGCTCCCTAGGGCCACTGGCTCGAGCAAAGTGGCTCTGGGAGCATGGTGCTCGCAGCCATGGCTGTGGCTAGAGCACCAGTGAAGGCAACAGCCCGCAGCAGCATCTAGAAAGGCAGCAAGAAAGAGGGGAGGGAAACGACGCTCACCGGGTGGCTCAAGATGGTCGGCGAGGGGTTTAGTAGCTGCCAAACGGCGGCGAATCGGCGCGGAGCATCACGATGGCTAATAAAGGGGGCGGCATGGCGGCAGCTCCCTGGCTCCAGCGGCCTGACATAATCAATGTAGACGACCGTGGCGGGGCTCACGCACACGACGGTGAGGCTTGGGGCGGTGGTCAATGCGGTGGACGACGGCGAGCGGCAACAGAGGCGCTCGGGCGAGGCGAATAGAGTGAGAGAGAGCGTAGGAGGGGGAGGAGTGAGTGGAAGTGGGAGGAGACCAAGGAGGCGAGGAGGTGGTGTCCTTATCCCTGCCGGCACTGTAGCGGTGTTGGGGGCGGTGAGCTGGCTCGGTGGCAAAGGCACGGCGTGGTTCGGTGTGCCTAGGTGGAGGAGAGAGGAAGGGGAAAACCGGGGGTGGGCTGGGCCTGCTCTGAACTGCCCCGTCGGCCTAAGGCCCAGGGGCAAGGGGGTTTCTTTTTCTTTTTCCTTTTTTCCTGTTGTTTTTCTTTTATTATTTCTTTTTTATTTTATGTCCAAAATCATTTGAGTTCTATAAAATATGAGACTTCGCCCATTATTAGTATAGTAATTTTTGGCACTGTCACAAAAGTTTGGGGATTTATTTAAAATAGTTGGTATCTTCATAATTTAGAAAAAGCATTTTAAATATTGGTTTGGCCCCTGTTTTGATTATTTTAGGGCATTTAACCACTTCATAAAATGTAGGTTTTCTCATGACAATTACTTAGTGATTATTTGCCATTGCATGAGCTTGTTAGTTTTCACATCTGTGAATTTGTTAATTTCACTTATAATTTGAATTTGATTTTGAATTGAAATTTGAAATGAGATATGGATCAAAGGTGAAGAAGACTAGTTAACCAAAGTATCTTAGCTTAATGATGATGATCACTGTAGCTCATTACATAGGGGTGTTACAACTCTCCTCCTCTAAAATAAATTCTCATCCAACGAATTAAGAGGTAGAAGGGAAACGATCGAAGTATTCTGCATGAAGATTATCCTCGCATTCCCAAATGGCTTCATCTTTAGTATGATTCGTCCACTGCACTTTGAGGAACTAGGTAACCTTCTGGCGGGTTCGACGTTCAGCTTGATCAAGAATGCGGATCAGATGCTCTTTGCAAGTGAGATCATATTGCACTTTGATCATTTCAGGATCCATTTCACGGTGTGGGTCCTTGAAGCAACGACGAAGTTGTGACACATGGAAGACATCATGGATGTGAGAGAACTGCGGTGGCATTTCCAATTTATAAGCCGCATGTCCACGACGGGCGAGAACATGGAAGGGACCAATGTAGCGAGGAACTAACTTGCCCTTGACTCCAAATTGATGAGTGCCTCTCAAAGGAGTGACACGCAGATAAGCTTGTTCACCAGGTTGATAGGTAGAACCCCAATGCTTACGGTCATAGTTCCTCTTCTGATGGGACTGGGCCTCCTTGAGATTATCCCAGACAATGCAGACTTGTTCTTTAGCTTGTTGGATAATGTCTGGACCAATTCAGAGGGGTTCAACACTTACGTCCATACAGTACCTCGAAGGGTGCCATCTTTAAACTAGTATATTTACATGTGAAATTTCTCTTCCTTATACTAATCATTCATGAATCGCTTGTATGACCAATATTGTGATTGTCAAGCTTCAAAAGATTTCACTTTCTAAACCCAATGTGAAGCTACTACTAGGCATGATATGAACATATAATTTCAACTTCATGATATTCAACAATTTACTCATAGGATATAAGTGAAGCACAAGAGTAAATGACAAATTACTCCAAAAAGATATAAGTGAAGATCAAGCAAGTAGTTAAGTAAAGGGGTAGCTAATTGAGGACTCACTCTTATTTAAAAACTTTCAGATCTAAATATTTTATTAAAACAACAAGTAAAACAAAACAAAATTACATTCTCACAATAGCACACATCATGTCAAGAAGAAAAAACTTAGTCTCAACCGATACTAACCGATAATTGTTAAAGAAGAAAGGTGGGATGCCTACCGGGGCATCCCCATGCTTAGATGCTTGAGACTTCTTGGAACATTAACTTGGGATGCCTTGAACATCCCCAAGCTTGATCTCTTGTGTCTCCTTAATTCTTTTTATATCACGGTTTCCCTAAATCTTAACAACTTCATCCACACAAAACTCAACAAGAACTCGTGAGATAAGTTAGTATAAATCAATGCAAAACCTTATCATTCTCTACTGTGGAAAATCACTAAAATTATTATTTAACATTGCATACTAAATGCCTCTGCATATTGAATATTCCTATCCTCAAATAGAATCATTAAACAAGCAATCATTTGCAAACAATGCAAACATAACAGCAATCTGTCTAAACAGAACAGTTTGTAAAGAGTGCAAGAGGATCCACACTTATTCAACTTAAAAAATTCTGAAAATTTAACACACTGTAGAAAATTTATCAGAGCTTATTGTGCAAAATGTTTTAACTTTTATCACATTCTAAATTTTCTCTGGAATTTTTGCAACAGCGGCAAACTTTCTGTTTCGCAATAGCAACTCATATACTTGCAAATAAGCATGGTGAAGGCTATACTTGACATTTTTATGGAAGTAAAAGATGCAAAACATTATTCTAAATAATGGAAAGCAAATCCTAGAAAAATAAAATGACGCTCCAAGCAAAAACTCATATCATGTGACGAATGAAAATATAGCTCCAAGTGAGGTTACCGATAATGTTGAAGATGAAAGAGGGGATGTCTTCCGGGGCATCCCCAAGCTTAGTTGCTTGGATCTTCCTTGAATATTACCTTGGGGTGCCTTGGGCATCCCCAAGCTTAGGGTCTTTTCACTCCTTATTCTCCTCATATCGACATCTCACCCAAAACTTGAAAACTTCAATCACACAAAACTGAACGGAACTTCGTGAGATAGGTTAGTATGATAAAGAGCAAACCATTTAACTTTGGTACTGTCAAACACAAGATTCATAATTGTTTCCACGCAATGACTACTGTAGCATATCAATTCCAGAATTTATATTGGGCAATATAAGCCGTAGAAACTAGAAAACAAGCAAACTATGCATTGAAAACAGAATCTGTCAAAAAACAGAACAGTCTGTGGTAATCTGTACTCCAACCATACTTCTGCTACTCCAAAAATTCTGAAAAATTAGGATAACATAGGGAATTTGTATATCTATCACCTGTAAAAACTTCAGATCAAAATCACGTTCCAGTGAATTTTGAAAATTCCTGGAATGAGTGCAAAAGTTTTTGTTTTTTCACGGATTCAAGTCAACTATCATCCACACTATCCCGAAGGATTTACTTGGTACTTTATTGAAACAAAAGCAATAAATTATGATTATTACAGTAGCATAATCATGTGAACACACAAAAACAGTAGGTAAAAGTGTTGGGTTGTCTCCCAACAAGCCTTTTTCTTTAATGCCTTTTTAGCTAGGCATGATGAGTTCAATGATGCTCGCATAAAAGATAAGGATTGAAACATAAAGAGAGCATCATGAAGCATATGACTAGCACATTTATGTCTGACCCAATTCCTACGCATAGGTATTTTGTGAGCAACCAACTTATGGGAAGAAGAATCAACTAGCATAGGAAGGAAAAACAAGGAAAACTTCAAGATTTTCAATACATAGAGAGGAAACATGATATTACTGCAATATGTAAAAGCATATGTTCCTCTCTCATAATAATTTTCAGTAGCATCATGAATGAATTCAACAATATAACTAGCACATAAAGCATTCTCTTCATGATGCATAAGCATAGAAATTTTGTTACTCTCCACATAAGCAAATTTATTCTCATCAATAGTAGTGGGAGCAAACTCAACAAAATAACTATCATGTGATTGAAAATCAAAATCATGATGACAAGTTTCATGGTTATCATTATTATTTATAGCATACATGTCATCACCATAATCATCATAGATAGGAACTTTGTTATAAGAGTCAATTGAAGCCTCTTCCAAAATAGTGGATTCATCACTAAATAAAGTCATGACCTCTCCAAATCCACTTTTTAAAAAATGTAGCAAGATTCAACACCCTCCTAAATAGTGGGATCGTTACCTAGAGTTGACACTCTTCCAAACACTACTAGGAAAATGACTATAGCTAATATGGACATTAATGGCGCACCATGTATGTGGTGCGCCACTGCTATATAGCAGTGGCGCACTGATCTGCACGCCATTATTAACCACATTACTAATGGCTTTTGGTGTGTGGTGCGCCATTACTAGTTTTGAAAAAACAAGATAAAAAAATTGTTAGCAGTGGCGCACCAGGGGATAGTGCGCCATTACTAGTTTTAATTAGTAATGGCGCACTATCCACAGGTGCGCCACTACTAACATGTTTTTTATATTTTTTTTTCAAAACTAGTAATGGCGCACCAGACACCAGGTGCGCCATTAGTAACCTGGGAGCAGCTAGATATTTTGGACAGCCACGTACCACACTCACTTTCCCCACTTCATTCTCTCCACCTCTACCAAGCTTGGTATCGGCTGCCTCCTCCTCCTCACCTCATTCGCACCATAGATTCACCCAAATCAAGTGGTTAAATTTCCTTTTTTTTGATAGGTAAGTAAGGGGAAAGCTTTCTTTGTGTTCTAGATCTACTTTTTTCTCCCTCCAACAACGTACACACTTTTTATGGCATAGATCTACGTATGTTTGTGGTGTTGCATACGTTTGTGGTGTTGCATATGTTTGTGTTTGCAGGTACCGTTATTTGAAATGTGATAGTTGCCAATATTTTGCCGAATTGTTGATTCATTTCCGTTTTGGCGAGAATTTGGCACTATGCATTCTTTTTGGTCCTATTTTTAGGCAAAGTCATGCCAATTTTTTTTGGTTCTAAAATATCGTTTTGCTCTACCCCGCAGGCGACCATGGTCCGCACGATGACCGAAGGCATCGTGAATAGGTTTTTGAGCTCCGCGAAGGCCGAGATGCTTCAAAAGAACGAGATAGAGATAAGATGTCTGTGTCGAAGATGCAAGCTGAAGAGCCTTATGGACCCGGATTCTGTACAGGTGCGGGACCACCTGCTCTTGCGTGGTTTCATGGATGGCTATCGGTGGCAAGGTGATGAAGATGATTATGAAGTCGTCCATGGGGGCCGGGCAAGAAATGAGGAAGGGCAGCAAGACAACCACGGCGAGGGCGAGCGAGAAGACGAAGAATCTCCAGGACATGATCACGAAGTAGATGCAGGACACATTCATCATGTAGAAGATGCCGGAAATGATGATGAGGAAGATCAAGACGAAGGGCATGATCATCAAGATGAAGATGACAGAGCAGACGACAATGGACCATCGATGGGCTGGGTGCAGGACCCTCATATTCAAGAGCTGCTTCTCAAGCAGACGGGTAACGCAAGAGCTGCCGCCCGAGAGAAAGCCAAGCTGGATCAACTGGAGATAGACGCGGTTACTCCATTGTATGAAGGATGCAGCCCGAGGATACCTGCCTGAAAGTAACGCTCATGGCTCTGGAGATGAAGGTAAAACACAAAAGGACCGACACATGCTTCGACGAGAACATGTCATTCTGGCACGAACGTCTTCCCAAGGGGAATAAGTGCCCGACCAGTTTCGAGGAGGCGAAGAAAATTGTGTGTCCTCTGGATTTACCGCATGTGAAATACCATGTGTGCATGAACAATTGCATCATTTATTAGGACGAGCACGCGGAGTCTACCATATGTCCAGTGTGTGGCGTCACTCGATACAAGAAGAGGAAGAAAGCTCCTCTAAAAGTGGTGTGCTACTTTCCGATCACTCCTCGTGTGCAGCGGTATTCACGGACCCTAAGCTAGCAAAGCTCCTGCGTTGGCACGGGGATAAGGAGGAGAAGAAGCGAGAAGATGACGGAAATGACCCGGAGATAAATAAAAAAGACAAGATGCTGAGTCACCCTAAGGATGTGAGCCAGTGGAAAGCGTTGAACTTCGAACAACCAGAATTTGGGGACGATCCAAGGAACATCGTGCTTGGCGCAAGCACCGATGGAGTCAATCCGTTTGGCAGCCAGAGAAGCACACATAGCACCTGGCCTGTGTTTGTGTGGATGTACAACCTTCTCCCCTGGTTGTGCATGAAGTGGAAGTGCATTCACAAGAGTATGCTAATTGAAGGGCCGAAACAACCAGGGAACGACATCAATCTGTATCTGGGGCTGCTGAAAGAAGAGCTAGACATGCTATGGAAAACGCCAGCCAATACGTGGGATGCCGCAGAGAAAGAATATTTCCCTATGAGAGCTGCACTGCTCACGATGGTGCACGACTATCTCGGTTACGGATATGTCGCGGGGCAGGTGGTCCATGGATTTTGTGCATCCCTCAGGTGCATGGATGACACAACGTATCGCCAGCTAGATAGAGATCCCGGGTCTTCGAAAACCGTGTTCATGGGACATTGAAGGTGGCTCCGCGACGATGACTCATGGAGAAAACGCAAGGATCTGTTCGATGGTGAAACCGAACCCCGAAGACGCCCGCGTACGAGGAGCGGCGAGGAAATAGACGATCTATTGAAAAATTGGAAAGAGTGCCCGCCGCCGGGAAAGAAGCGAAAGGCGCCAGAGCCGGGAAAGAAGCGAAAGGCGACAGAGCCGCTGCTGAAGTTATGGAAAACGAGGTCTGTTTTCTGGGACTTGCCGTACTGGAAGATCCTCCGTGTGCCTCACAGCCTTGGTGTCATGTATATCATGAAGAACGTGTGCGAGAGTCTGCTTGGTACCCTGCTCAACATGCCAGAGAGGACCAATGATGGGCCGAAAGCAAGGGCAGACTTGAAATCGATGGGCATCAGGGAGGAGCTTCACGCTAATGATGATGATGATGATGACGCGAAGGACACGGAAAGTCGTCGCAAAGGAAAAAAGGCCAAGAAGATCGGAAATGACTACCATCCCGCGTGCTTCACTCTAAGTCAGGAGGAGATTGAGCAGTTTTTCACCTGCCTCATAGGAGTAAAAGTTCCTTACGGTTACACGGGGAATATAAGTAGATACCTAGACTCAGCGAAGCAGAAGTTCAGCGGGATGAAGTCTCACGACTGTCACGTGCTGATGACGCAAATACTTCTAGTTGCAATCTGTGGGATCATGGACGCGCACGTCCGTGAAACGCTATTTGGCCTATGCAACTTTTTTGACGTCATCTCTCGGAAGTCGGTTGGCGTGAGGCAACTCAGAAGGCTACAAGAAGAGATCATGGTGATACTATGCGAGCTTGAGATGTACTTCCCGCCCGCATTCTTTGACGTTATGGTGCATTTGCTGGTCCATATCGTGGAGGATATCATACAACTCGGGCCGACGTTCCTGCACAGCATGATGTCGTTCGAAAGGATGAATGGTGTCATCAAAGGATACGTTCGCAACATGTCACGTCCAGAGGGAAGCATAGCCAAGGGCTTTCTGACCGAAGAGTGCATCTCCTACTACACGAATTATCTAGGCATCGAGAACCCCGTTGGTCTGCCCGTCAACAGGCACCACGGCAGGCTCGCTGGATGGGGTCACCGCGAGGGTCGCCACGAAATGCATGTCCACTTCGAGGGTCAACTCGCTGACTTTGAAAGAGAAAACCTAGTCGCGCTACAACACATAGACGTGGTCGATCCTTGGGTGGTAGAGCACAAAACCATTATTGAGAAGATGTACAATGACCAAGGCCAACAGAGGACGGACGGAGATATAATCAAAGAGCACAACTCATGTTTCACGCGTTGGTTCAAGGAGAAGCTTTTGTCGTACCCTTTACATGAGGATTCTTCCGCGAAAGAAAAACTCATATTCGCCTTGTCACAGGGCGCCGAGCACAACCTGATGACCTATGAGGCGTACGATATCAACAGCTACACATTCTACATCGAGGAAAAGGACATGAAGAGCGATGGTTATCAGAACTCTGGGGTAACGATGGAATCCTACACCGGTAACGACAAGGATAGATACTACGGAAGGATCGAGGAGATCTGGGAGCTGAACTACGCTGGAGAGAAGGTCCCGATGTTCCGTGTCAGATGGGCCAAGAGCGTCCTAAAGGAAGACCAGTATTTCACCTTCATGGTTACACCCGAAGCCAAATCCAAGACTGCGGGTGCAAACGTCACCGTGAAAAATGAGCCATGGGTACTGAATTCCCAAGTGGACTAATGCTTCTTCATTATCGACCCGTCAAAGCCCAGTCGTTTTGTCATGAGGAGAGGCAAAAGGAAGATCATCGGAATGGACGGAGTCGCCAATGAGGAAGACTCCGACAAGTACGGCGACCCGAAGATGGAACATGACGACGCCGATGAAGTACCATACACCACAAGAAGAAGCAGGACCACCCTACCTAAAGGACGTCCGTTCAAGAGAAGAACTCCATTTGCGAAAAATAAGGGCAAGAAGATTGTGAAAAGATAGCTAAGATCGATTGTATTTAAATTGTAGCCTCCATTTCTCGATTGTATTTCGACATATGGAAATGGCATTTCTTCTTGTTTTGTTGCAAATCATCATTTACAGGCACCTTGGGCTTCTTTGTGTTTTCTTCTGGTATTTTAGTTTTTTTACTTATGTTTATTATGGTGAAAAAAAAGTTATTAATGGCGCACCAGGAGATGGTGCGCCACTGCTATCAAGGTATTTATGGTGCACCCCTAGGAGGTGCGCCATTGATATAAAATTTTTTATTTATGTTTTATTCTAGTATTTTATTTTTCAGTGTTCCTTTTCCTGCTTAAATTTTCAAACATTTTTTGAAAATGCGAACATTTTTCTAACTCACAAAAAGTATTGAATTTGTTAATATTTTTTGAACTCATGAATATTTTTAAATTTCATGGGAACTTTTTGAATTCATGAATATTTTTTCAAATTTGATGATATTTTTTCATATTCATAAATGTTTTACCAATTCACAAATGTTTTGCGATGCAAGTATTTGAAAATTAGTAATAACTACTTATATCGTAACATTTTAAAATTTATCGTCATTTTCTAAAAAATTATTAGATGCAACTAAAAATCCAAAAAAAAGTTAGTAATGGCGCACCAGGGGAAGGTGCGCCATTGCTATCACGGTATTTATGGCGCACCCCTAGACGGTGCGCCATTGCTAACCTTCCCCCCACTAAAATATCCAAGACGTTCCATCTCGCCAGCCGTTCGTCCTTCTCCCATCTCGCCCCTCACCTCTCGCAACCGCCGCCGATCCCCTTCCACCACCACCGCCGCCCCCACCCACCGGCGACCTCGCTCCCGGGCTTCGCCGCCCCCACACGCCCCCTCCCTCGCCTTCGCCGCACCCACCCACCCCCTCCCTCGCCTTCCCAGCCCTCGAAACCCTAGAAACCCGCGGCGCCTCTCCGCTCGAGCTCCACCGTGCGAGGCGACAGGCAAGGCGGCGGGTGGAATCTGCTTCAACACCGGGCCGACGAGCCACGGAAGCAGGGCGCAACGTTGCTCAACGTTGTAGACGTGCTCGCCCGCCCCCGGTAGACGTGCTCGTCGGGGCCTCTCCCCCGACGTCACCGGTGAGCCACCGCGCCCTGCCCTCTCCCTCTCTGCTCCTCCCTCCTTGCCCTCTCCCTCTCTGCTCGATCCCCTCTCTTCTCTTTCTCCACCTTCTGTTCTTTCCTGTGAGGTGTTTGATTAAATGTCAATTCAAACGATTGATGCAGCCGCGTCCATCGGAGCACCACGACCGCGTCTACGACCTCATCTCTGCTCCATTTGCGACCGCGTCCATCGAGGTGAGTTCTTCCGTGGATCACTTCCAGGCCGTCGGTGCCATCCTGTGCCGTCTGTTTAAATTGTGTTGTTTGGAATTGTGAATCTGAATATTCTTGAGGTGTTCTTGTGTAGATCATATGCAAGATTTTAGTTTAGATTTTTGCTACTGTCAGATACAAGATAATTAGAAGAGGGAACAGTTCATGCCTCACATTGTAAAACAGTAGCAGAATATATGAAATCTATCTAAATAAATAACCAATGTGACCAGATTTTTGCAATTATAAAAAGGGAAAGAAACAACCATTGAACCAACAGATAATTGATTTGTCCTAAGGCAACATGGTATAAAAAAGTTTGATTCACATGCCTCACATTGTAAAAAAAGGGCTAGGTATGTTGCCAGTCCTAATGAAAAAGCAACTGAATTGCCAACAACCTACTAGGTAGAACAATCCATTTATATCATGAATTTATGATGGGAAGGACATGATTGCTACATGATTGCCATTATACTCCTTGCTGCTAGTTGCATTATTTCTCAGTGCTAGAAATGTTTTTAACTTGTAGCTTCAACCTAGCTTAAGTTACTAGCCAGTATTGTAGTGAGTAGCTTAACTTGTTTAAGTACTGCCAGTTAGTAGTACTGCTAGTGAGTAGACGAACTCCATTTAACTAGCTTAATTGAGTTTCAGTACTCCAAACATAGATGATCTGAATAATTAACCCTGTCCTATTTTATATGATCAGATGCAAAACTTGATGCTACCTAGCTTAATTGAGTTTCAGTACTCCAAATACTCTGCTACCTAACTGAAACCACTATGTGTGTTTTCTGATAATATTATAAAAACTGCCTAGTGTGTGTTCTAGTACTTGTATTCCTAGAGCACTGGTTAATCTATTTCGAAATTATTTGATTACTTCAAGTAGTCTAATCTTGATTTGAGGGAAGATACTGGGATGGAAGTCTGTCACTTATGCTTGTTTTCTTGAGCATTTTAGCGAAGTAAGACTACTGTGACTATAAGCATCTAGACAACATGTTGTAGGTTGTTTGTACTGCCAGTGTAGTTTCCATCAATTTGTATGACTTATTATGTTCGTATGATGCAATGTAAGGATACTGTGTTGTATTTTCAAATGAGCTTGATTTCTTTATTTGCGGTGACTTCAGAAATTGAAAATTGACCTTTCTGTGGTCAATCTCATTGCAAGGAAACCAATAACAAAGGATGCAATCTTGTTTTGCAAATGTTTTATAAAGCCCTGATATGTTATAGTGATGTTGCTGCTACTGTAGATCTTCTAAACTTTGTAAACTGTGATGCAATCTTTCTGTGATCAATAACAAAGGATGCAATCTTTCTGTGGTCAATCTCACTAAATTTTGTCAACTTATCAAATGACCCCTTTCTCCTGAAATGTTGATTAATTTCCGTTTCAGTTGAGAATGAGGCACTCCTTTGTCAAGAAAATTAGCAAATGTCATGCCCAATTTTTTTGACCTAGAAGGTGCCTGATTCTCAACCGAAACAAAAATTAATCAGCATGTATCTTGACATCAACCAAATTTCTGGACACATCCCTCGACAACTAGGTTATCTTGAGAACTTAGAGGAGTTGTGGCTTTGCTACAACACACGAACAGATTCCATCCCAAACTGCCTAGGAAATTTGACCAAACTCGCAACCTTGGATCTTGAGAGCAACCAACTTTCTGGACACATCCCTCGAGAACTAGGTTATCTTGAGAACTTAGAGAAGTTGTTTGTTTGCTACAACACACTAACAGGTTCCATCCCAAACAGCATATGCAATTTGACCAAACTCACATCCTTGTATCTTTGCAGCAACCAACTTTCTAGACATCCCTCAGGAACTAGGTTACCTTGAAAACGTGGACTTGGACCTTAGCAACAACACACTAACAGGTTCCATCCCAACACACCTAGGCAATATCACAAATATCTCTCAATTGTTCCTTGACAATAACAAACCTTTTGTCGACATTCCTCGAGAATTAGGTTATTTGGTCAACTTAGAGATCCTGTTCCTTGACAATAACCAACTTTCTGAACAAACTTTTTTCCTATTTAGAGCGAACATGTCCCACAACAATGAGGCCGGCGGTTCGGCAAGGCATTCTGGGAGCTGTCCCAGGAGATGGAGGAAGAACCTCACCGCTATGAGGACACCGCGGAAGACACCGATCCCGACTACACAACCCCTAGTGGCGTCGGGGATGACACCACAGATTGTGCCGCCGAGGATGCCACCACTGACGACGGCAGTGCACGCACAGATGGCAGCCAACCGAAGAGGCAACGGAAGGACCAGCGCCCGATCGTGCACGACACCGTCAAGGAGGAATTTACTGAAGTGTCCTCCAGTGGGAATCCAACGGCGCCCAAAGATTTAGTCAGTGGGTACGCGAGACAACTCGGGTGCATTCTCCGAAGCACCGTCTCGATCAACACTGAGAACCTAAGGCATCGTGACCGAGGGAATTTGCGCAACCTCCTCTTCACGAAGCTGCATGAACGATACAAGTTCACCGGTGACTTCGCAAACACATGCCTCTCAGGGAATAAAGTGAACAGTGCCGCCCTCACGAAGATGAGCACGGCCCTGGCTACTTGGAGAGCCGCGGTGAAGAGAAGGATTCTAAGAGGTGATAGTTATGAGAAGATCGAGGAGACAAATCCTTCGATCGGTGAAGCTGACTACCTGGAGTTCAAGATCAAGTGCAAGAGCAACGCATCTGCGGAATCAAGTCAGTGGGGGAAATATATGCGGGACTTGAACTTAGGGTCCGAAAACTCGGTCCCGGCGGTTACAGAGTGGCGGAACCTATATGGGACAAGGAGGATGCGGAGTGTGCTGAACAAGGCCTACCGCCTCTCTTCGATAAATACCGTGACAAGTAGACCACGAACTATGTCAAGGCCCGGTATAAGGTGGACCGGGTAACAAAGGAGCTTACCACGGATCCGAAGACCAAGGCGCTTGAGCTTGTTCTGGTAAGGAATACACCCCCGCGTAATTAGCTCCATATGGTTGCATTCTTATTAATGAAGCCAAATTCTAAATGGTTCACGTTCCTTCTGCAGGACACCGAAAGCAGTAGCGCGGGGTCGTCTCAGAGCTCCCCTTGGGACACTGATACGTCTCCAACGTATCTATAATTTTTGATTGCTCCATGCTACTTTATCTACTGTTTTGGACTATATTGGGCTTTATTTTCCACTTTTATTGTATTTTTGGGACTAACCTATTAACCGGAGGCCCAGCCCAGAATTGCTGTTTTTTTTTTGCCTATTTCAGTGTTCTGAAGAAACGGAATATCAAACGGAGTCCAAACGGAATGAAACCTTGAACGTGATTTTCTCACGAGCGTGATCCGAGGACTTGGACCCTACTCCAAGGAACGAAGAGGCGGTCACGAGGTGGCCCCCCTAGGGCGCCCCCCGCCTCGTGGGCCCCCTGTTGCTCCACCGACGTACTCCTTCCTCCTATATATACCTCACGCCCTTCAAGCGATCGTAACAGAGCCAAAAACCTAATTCCACCGCCTCAACTTCCTATATCCACGAGATCCCATCTTGGGGCCTGTTCCGGAGCTCCGCCGGAGGGGGCATCCACCACGGAGGGCTTCTACATTATCACCATAGCCCCTCCGATGAAGTGTGAGTAGTTTACTTCAGACTTTCGGGTCCATAGCTAGTAGCTAGATGGCTTCTTCTCTCTTTTTGGATCTCAATACAATGTTCTCCCCCTCTCTCGTGGAGATCTATTCGATGTAATCTTCTTTTCGCGGTGTGTTTGTAGAGATCGATGAATTGTGGGTTTATGATCCAGATTATTTATGAATAATATTTGAATCTTCTCTGAATTCTTTTATGTATGATTGGTTATCTTTGCAAGTCTCTTCGAATTATCTGTTTGGCTTGGACAACTAGATTGTTAGTTCTTGCAATGGGAGAAGTTTTTAGCTTTGGGTTCAATCTTGCGGTGTCCTTACCAGTGACAGAAAGGGTTGCAAGGCACGTATTGTATTGTTGCCATCGAGGATAACAAGATGGGGTATTTATCATACTGCATGAATTTATTCCTCTACATCATGTCATCTTGCTTAAGTCGTTACTCTGTTTTTAACTTAATACTCTAGATGCATGCTGGATAGCGGTCGATGAGTGGAGTAATAGTAGTAGATGCAGAATCGTTTCGGTCTACTTGTCACAGACGTGATGCCTATATACATGATCATACCTAGATATACTCATAACTATGCTCAATTCTGTCAATTGCTCAACAGTAATTTGTTCACCCACCGTAGAATACTTATGTTCTTGAGAGAAGCCACTAGTGATACCTATGGCCCCCAAGTCTATACTCATCATATCAATCTCCATCACCTTTAATACTTGCTTTGTTTTTACTTTGCCTTTTACTTTTCACTTTGCATCTCTATACCAAAAATACCAAAAATATTATTTATCATCTCTATCAGATATCACTATCGCAAATGACCGTGAAGGGAATGACAACCCCTAATTGCGTTGGTTGCGAGGAGCTATCGATTTGTGCAGGTACGAGGGACTTGTGCGTGGCCTCCTACTGGATTGATACCTTGGTTCTGAAAAACTGAGGGAAATACTTACGCTACTTTGATGCATCATCCTCTCCTCTTCGGGGAAATCCAACGCAGTGCTCAACAGGTAGCAGACACCACTTTAAATAGGGCGTTGAACATAATGAAACACAAGGATAAGTTCAGTAAGCCGTCGTCAGCTGGTCGTGTGGCCGACAAAGGCTTGTCCACGAAATGTTCGGAATGCTATAACGTCGGGCGAAAGGAGAGAAAGACCAGCTCGGAAAGCCAGGAGCGCAAGGTTCAAGAACTCAAGGCACAAGTGGCGCGGATTCCGGAGATAGTTGAAGAGGAAGTGCGAGACCAACTGGGAGCGACGATCACCGCCATTGTGCCTACCTTGATTGAGGGCCTGTAGGCGTGGATTGCGGGCGGCCAAGAGGGGCCGCCCCCGATTCCCAGCTTCACGGGCAGCAACTCGCACAATGCGCCAGCGGCGCCATTGATGTCTCCGGCGGAGGCGGCATTGGTGTCTCCGGTGTCATCGCCGACATTGGAGCTTAATGCAACCGGGTGTGGGAAGAATACGCCGGCCGGCACCTCGGTAGCAAGCGGCCCCTCCGTCACTTGCACGCCCGCCGTTGGCGGTGCCTCGACATTAGCCGAGCTTGACGCCATCACGGTAACTAAGCCTCTCGGCCGATGACTTCATCTCCTTGCCTTTGACTGGGCATCCCTGACGCCCTACATGTTTTCGCAGGGCACCGCCGACGTTCCATGCACTCTCCTGCACTTCGTGGGCGGCGAGTTGATCGATATCGCCAAGGCCAAAATCGTTCAACCGGGCAATCGCGTGTTCCACGGTAATCCGATGCCACCCACCGTGTATAGGGTTCAACTGGTTCGGGTGCGGCGGGGCTGCGACGACTTGTTACCTCCGTATAGACCCCCTGGGGCCGACGAAGATGATGTGATGACCCTCAGCGCCTTCATAAGCTGGTCCATGCTTTGTCCGAAGAGCCAGATTTGTATGGGGGCGGGGGACACCAATCCACAGACAACACCGCCAGTCGTGCCGGCGCCAAGCCATGGCAATACCGCTGCAACGCTACCGCCGTCAGCTGATCCAGACATGCATATGGCACAGGATCCGGACGATGACGACGGCGGTACATTTTCCTACGTCGATAAGTACTTCAACAAAGATGATGGGTACGGTGATGAATTCTTGGGGCCTCTTTCTCAAGAATCCAACCCTGGAAAAGACGATCGCGATCTAGCTGGTACCATGGAGAAACCTGTTGGGGAACGTAGTAATTTCAAAAAATTTCCTACGATCACGCAAGACCATGGTGATGGCATAGCAACGAGAGGGGAGAGTGTCCGTCCACGTACCCTCGTAGACCGAAAGCGGAAGCGTTATAACAATGCGGTTGATGTAGTCGACGTCTTCACGATCCGACCGATCCAAGCACCGAGCGTCACGGCACCTTCGAGTTACGCACACGTTCAGCTCGATGGCGATCCCGGACTCCGATCTAGCAAAGTGTCGGGATGAGTTCCGTCGAGACGACGGCGTGGTGACGATGTTGATGCTCCATCGCGCAGGGCTTCGCCTAAGCTCGCGACGATATGACTTCTCCGCGCGAGGGCTTCGCCTAAGCTCATGACGATATGACCGAAGTGGAATATGGTGGAAGGGGGCACCGCACACGGCTAAGGAAAGATCCGTAGATCAACTTGTGTTTCATGGGGTGCCCCCTGCCCCCGTATATAAAGGAGACAAGGGGGGGTGCGGCCGGCCTAGGAGAGGCGCGCCTGGAGGAGTCCTACTCCCACCGGGAGTAGGACTCCCCCTGTCCTAGTTGGAGTAGGATTGGGAGGGGAAGAGGGAGGCGCGCCCCTCTCCTTGTCCTATTCGGACTAGAGGGGGGAGGGGGGCGCGCAGCCCACCTGGCCGGCCCTTCCTCTTCTCCCTTGTGGCCCATGAAGGCCCATATACCCCCGGGGTTCCGTAACCCCGGTGTGTTAAATAACTTCTGTTTTCACTCGGAACCTTCCAAGTCCAAACATAGGCTTCCAATATATCAATCTTTATGTCTCGACCATTTCGAGACTCCTCGTCATGTCCGTGATCACATCCGGGACTCGAACAAACTTGGTGCATCAATACTTATAAACTCATAATGAACTGTCATCGAAGCGTTAAGCGTGCGGACCCTACGGGTTCGAGAACTATGTAGACATGACCTAGAACCATTCTCGGTCAATAACCAATAGCGGAACCTGGATGCCCATATTGGTTCCTACATATTCTACGAAGATCTTTATCGGTCAAACCGCATAACGACATCGTTGTTCCCTTTGTCATCGGTATGTTACTTACCCGAGATTCGATCGTCGGTATCAATACCTAGTTCAATCTCGTTACGGTAAGTCTCTTTACTCATTCCGTAATACATCATCTCACAACTAACTCATTAGTTGTAATGCTTGCAAGGCTTAAGTGATGTGTATTACCGAGAAGGCCTAGAGATACCTCTCCGACAATCGGAGTGACAAAACCTAATCTCAAATACGCCAACCCAACAAGTACCTTTGGAGACACCTGTAGTACTCCTTTATAATCACCCGATTACGTTGTGACGTTTGGTAGTACCAAAGTGTTCCTCCGTAAAGCGGAGTTGCATAATCTCATAGTTATAGGAACATGTATGGGTCATGAAGAAAGCATTAACATACTAAGCGATCAAGTGTTAAGCTAACGGAATGGGTCTTGTCAATCAGATCATTCAACTAATGATGTGACCTTGTTAATCAAATAACAACTCCTTGTTCATGGTTAGGAAACATAACCATCTTTGATTAACAAGCTAGTCAAGTAGAGGCATACTAGTGACATCTTGTTTGTCTATATATTCACACATGTATTATGTTTCCGGTTAATACAATTCTAGCATGAATAATAAACATTTATCATGATATAAGGAAATAAATAATAACTTTATTATTGCCTCTAGGGCATATTTCCTTCAGTCTCACACTTGCACTAGAGTCAATAATCTAGATTACAAAGTAATGATCCTAACACCCATGGAGTCTTGGTGCTGATCATGTTTTACTCGTGGAAGAGGCTTAGTCAACGGGTCCGCAACATTCAGATCCGTATGTATTTTGCAAATCTCTATGTCTCCCACTTGGACTTGGTCCCGAATGGAATTGAAGCGTCTCTTGATATGCTTGGTCCTCTTGTGAAATCTGGATTCCTTTGCCAAGGCAATTGCACCAGTATTGTCACAGAAGATCTTCATCGGTCCCGATGCACTAGGTATGACACCTAGATCGGAAATGAACTCTTTCATCCGACTCCTTCATTTGCTGCTTCGAAGCAGCTATGTACTCCGCTTCACATGTAGATCCCGCCACGACGCTTTGTTTAGGCTGCACCAACCGACAGCTCCACCGTTTAATAAAAACACGTATCCGGTTTGCGATTTAGAATCGTCCGGATCGGTGTCAAAGCTTACATCGGCGTAACCATTTACGACTAGCTCTTTGTCACCTCCATATCGAGAAACATATCCTTAGTCCTTTTCGGTATTTGGGATGTTCTTGACCGCTGTCCGATGATCCACTCTTGGATTACTTTGGTACCTTCCTGCCAAGCTTACGGCTAAGCATCGTCAGTGTCGGTACACAGCATTGCATACATGATAGAGCCTATGGCTGAAGCATAGGAACATCTTTCATTTCTCTCTATCTTCTCATTGTGGTCGGGCATTGAGTCGACTCAATCTTACACCTTGTATACAGGTAAAAACCTTTCTTTGCCTGATCCATTTTGAACTTTTTCAAAACTTTATCAAGGTATGTGCTTTGTGAAAGTCCAATCAAGCGTCTTGATCTATCTCTATAGATCTTGATGCCCAATATGTAAGCAGCTTCACCGAGGTCTTTCATTGAAAAACTTTTATTCAAGTATCCTTTTATGCTATCCAGAAATTCTATATCATTTCCAATTAATAATATGTCGTCCACATATAATATTAGAAATGCTCTGAGCTCCCACTCACTTTCTTGTAAATACAAGCTTCTCCAAAAGTCTGTACAAACCCATATGCTTTGATCACACTATCAAAGCGTTTATTCAACTCGAGAGGCTTGCACGGACCATAAATTGATCGTTGGAGCTTGCACACTTTGTTAGCACCCTTTGGATCGACAAAACCTTCTGGTTGCATCATATACAACTCTTCTTCTAGAAATCCATTCAAGAATGCAGTTTTACATCCATTTGCCAAATTTCATAATCATAAAATGCGGCAATTGCTAACATGATTCGGACAGACTTAAGCATCGCCACTGGTGAGAAAGTCTCATCGTAGTCAACCCTTGAACTTGTCGAAAACCTTTCGCAAAAGTCGAGCTTTGTAGACAGTTATATTACCATCGCGTCGGTCTTCTTCTTAAAGATCCATTTATTTTCAATGGCTTGCCGATCATCGGGCAAGTCAACCAAAGTCCATACTTTGTTCTCATACATGGATCCCATCTCAGATTTCATGGCTTCCAGCCATTTTATGGAATCTGGGCTCACCATCGCTTCTTCATAGTTTATAGGTTCGCCATGGTCAAGTAACATGACTTCCGAATAGGATTACCGTACCACTCAGTGCGTATTTTACTCTGGTTGACCACGAGGTTCGAGAGTAACTTGATCTAAAGCTTCATGATCATCATCATTAGTTTCATCACTAATTGGTGTAGTTGTCACAGAACCATTTCTTGTGATGAACTACTTTCCAATAAGGGAGCAGATCTGATTATCTCATCAAGTTCTACTTTCCTCCCACTCACTTCTTTCGAGAGAAACTCCTTCTCTAGAAAGGATCCGAATTTAGCAACGAAAATCTTGCCTTCAGATCTGTGATAGAAGGTGTACCCAACAGTCTCCTTTGGGTATCCTATGAAGACACATTTTTCCGATTTGGGTTCGAGCTTATCTGGTTGAAGTTTCTTTACATAAGCATCGCAGCCCCAAACTTTAAGAAACGACAACTTTGGTTTCTTGCCAAACCACAGTTCATAAGGCGTCGTCTCAACAGATTTTGACGGTGTCCTATTTAACGTGAATGCGGCCGTCTCTAAAGCATAACCCCAAAAGCGATAGCGGTAAATCGAAATAGACATCATAGATCGCACCATATCTAGTAAGTACGATTCGACGTTCGGACACACCATTTCTCTGTGGTGTTCGGGTGGCGTGAGCGAAACTATTCCACATTGTTTCAAATGTAAACCAAACTCGTAACTCAAATATTCTCCTCCACGATCAGATCGTAGAAACTTTATTTTCTTGTTACGATGATTTTCCACTTCACTCTGAAATTCTTTGAACTTTTCAAATGTTTCAGATTTGTGTTTCATTAAGTAGATATACCCATATCTGCTCAAATCATCTGTGAAGGTGAGAAAATAACGATACCCGCCGCGTGCCTCAACATTCATTGGACCACAAACATCGGTATGTATGATTTCCAACAAATCAGTTGCTCGCTCCATAGTTCGGAGAACGGCGTTTTGGTCATCTTGCCCATGAGGCACGGTTCGCAAGTACCAAGTGATTCATAATCAAGTGATTCCGAAGCCCATCAAGATGGAGTTTCTTCATGCGTTTTACACCGATATGACCTAAACGGCGATTGCCACAAATAAGTTGCACTATCATTATCAACTCTGCATCTTTTGGCTTCAACATTATGAATATGTGTATCACTACTGCCGAGATTCAACAAGAATAGACCATTCTTTAAGGGTGCATGACCATAAAAGATATTACTCATATAAATAGAACAACCATTATTCTCTGATTTAAATGAATAACCGTCTCGCATTAAACAAGATCCAGATATAATGTTCATGCTCAACGCGGCACCAAATAACAATTATTTAGGTCTAAAACTAATCCGAAGGTAGATGTAGAGGTAGCGTGCCGACCGCGATCACATCGACTTTGGAACCATTTCAACGCAAGATCGTCACCTCGTCCTTAGCCAATCTTCGCAATCCGTAGTTCCTGTTTGAGTTGCAAATATTAGCAATGCAGAACCAGTATCAAATACCTGTGTACTCTGCGAGTATTAGTAAGGTACACATCAATAACATGTATATCACATATACCTTTGATCACCTTGCCATCCTTTTTATCCGCCAAATACTTGGGGCAGTTCCGCTTCGGTGTCCGTTTGCTTGCGGTAAAAACACTCGATTTCAGGCTTAGGTCCAGACTTGGGTTTCTTCTCTTGATCAGCAACTTTCTTGCTGTTCTTTTTGAAGTTTCCCTTCTTCTTCCCTTTGCCCTTTTTCTTGAAACTAGTGGTCTTGTTGACCATCAACACTTGATGCTCTTTCTTGATTTCTACCTCCGCAGCTTTTAGCATCGCGAAGAGCTCAGGAATTGTCTTAGTCATCCCTTGCATATTATAGTTCATCACGAAGCTCTTGTAGCTTGGTGGCAGTGATTGGAGAATTTCATCAATGACACTATCATCCGGAAGATTAACTCCCAGCTGAATTAAGTGATTGTTATACCCGGACATTTTGAGTATGTGCTCACTTGTGAACTATTCTCCTCCATCTTGCAGCTATAGAACTTATTGGAGACTTCATATCTCTCAATCCGGGCATTTGCTTGAAATATTAACTTCAACTCTGGAACATCTCATATGCTCCATGACGTTCAAAACGTCGTTGAAGACCGGTTCTAAGCCGTAAAGCATGGCACACTGAACTATTGAGTAGTCATCAGCTCGCTTTGCGGGACGTTCACAACTTCGGCTCAAGATTCGCAGCAGAACTGTCACCCGGCGGTGCTTCCAGGACATAATTTTTACGTGCAGCAATGAGGATAATCCTCGTTACGGACCCAGTCCGTGTAATTGCTACCATCATCTTTCAACTTTGCTTTCTCAAGGAACATTAAAATTCAACGGAACAACAGACGAGCCATCTATCTACAAGAAACATAGACAAGAAAAATACTATCGGTACTAAGTTCATGATAAATTTAAGTTTAATTAATCATATTAAAAACCTCCCACTTAGACAGACATCTCTCTAGTCATCTAAGTGATTACGTGATCCAAATCAACTAAACCATGTCCGATCATCACGTGAGATGGAGTAGTTTCAATGGTGAACATCACTATGTTGATCATATCTACTATATGATTCACGCTCGACCTTCGGTCTCTCGTGTTCCGAGGCCATATCTGTTATATGCTAGGCTCGTCAAGTTTAACCTGAGTATTCGCGTGCGCAACTGTTTTGCACCCGTTGTATTTGAGCGTAGAGCCTATCACACCCGATCATCACGTGGTGTCTCAAAGACGAAGAACTTTCTCAACGGTGCATACTCGGGAGAACACTTCTTGATAATTTTGGTGAGAGATCATCTTATAATGCTACCGTCAATCAAAGCAAGATAAGATGCATAAAGGATAAACATCACATGCAATCAATATAAGTGATATGATATGGTCATCATCATCTTGTGCTTGTGATCTCCATCGCCAAGCACCGTCATGATCACCATCGTCACCGCGCGACACCTTGATCTCCATCGTAGCATCGTTGTCGTCTCGCCAACTATTGCTTCTCGACTATCGCTACTCCTTAGTGATAAAGTAAAGCAATTACATGGCGTTGCATTTCATACAATAAGCGACAACCATATGGCTCCTGCAGATTGCCGATAACTCGGTTACAAAACATGATCATCTCATACAATAAAATATAGCATCACGTCTTGACCACATCACATCACATCATGCCCTGCAAAAACAAGTTAGGCGTCCTCTACTTTGTTGTTGCAAGTTTTACGTGGCTGCTACGGGCTGAGCAAGAACCGTTCTTACCTACGCATCAAAACCACAGCGATACTTCGTCAAATAGACTCCGTTTAACCTTCTCAAGGACGGGCGTATACACTCGATTCAACTAAAGTGAGAGAGCAGACACCGCCGGTCACCTTTAAGCAACGAGTGCTCGGGCGGTGAAACCAGTCTCGCGTAAGCGTCTGGCGTAATGTCGGTCCGGCCGCTTCATCTCACAATACCGCTGAACCAAAGTATGACATGCTGGTAGGTAGTATGACTTGTATCGCCCACAACTCACTTGTGTTCTACTCGTGCATATGACATCAACGCATAAAACCAGGCTCGGATGCCATTGTTGGGGAACGAGTAATTTCAAAAATTTCCTACGATCACGCAAGACCATGGTGATGGCATAGCGAGAGGGAGAGTGTCCGTCCATGTACCCTCGTGAGACCCGAAGAGGAAGCGTTATAACAACGCGGTTGATGTAGTCGACGTCTTCACGATCCGACCGATCCAAGCACCGAGCGACGGCACCTCCGAGTTACGCACACGTTCAGCTCGATGGCGATCCCGGACTCCGATCCAGCAAAGTGTCGGGATGAGTTCCGTCAGACGACGACGGCGTGGAGCGATGTTGATGCTCCACCGACGCAGGGCTTCGCCTAAGCTCGCGACGATATGACTTCTCCGGCGCGGGAGGCTTCGCCTAAGCTCATGACGATATGACCGAAGTGGAATATGGTGGAAGGGGGCACCGCACACGGCTAAGGAAAGATCCGTAGATCAACTTGTGTTTCATGGGGTGCCCCCTGCCCCCGTATATAAAGGAGACAAGGGGGGGTGCGGCCGGCCTAGGAGAGGCGCGCCTGGAGGAGTCCTACTCCCACCGGGAGTAGGACTCCCCCTGTCCTAGTTGGAGTAGGATTGGGGAGGGGGAAAGAGGGAGGGGGCGCCGCCCCCCCTCTCCTTGTCCTATTCGGACTAGAGGGGGGAGGGGGGCACGCAGCCCACCTGGCCGGCCCTTCCTCTTCTCCCTTGTGGCCCATGAAGGCCCATATACCCCCCGGGGGGTTCCGGTAACCCCCCGGTGTTCCGGTAACTTCCTGTTTTCACTCGGAACCTTTCCGAAGTCCAAACATAGGCTTCCAATATATCAATCTTTATGTCTCGACCATTTCGAGACTCCTCGTCATGTCCGTGATCACATCCGGGACTCCGAACAAACTTCGTGCATCAATACTTATAAACTCATAATGAACTGTCATCGAAACGTTAAGCGTGCGGACCCTACGGGTTCGAGAACTATGTAGACATGACCTAGAACCATTCTCGGTCAATAACCAATAGCGGAACCTGGATGCCCATATTGGTTCCTACATATTCTACGAAGATCTTTATCGGTCAAACCGCATAACGACATACGTTGTTCCCTTTGTCATCGGTATGTTACTTACCCGAGATTCGATCGTCGGTATCCAATACCTAGTTCAATCTCGTTACGGTAAGTCTCTTTACTCGTTCCGTAATACATCATCTCACAACTAACTCATTAGTTGTAATGCTTGCAAGGCTTAAGTGACGTGTATTACCGAGAAGGCCTAGAGATACCTCTCCGACAATCGGAGTGACAAAACCTAATCTCAAATACGCCAACCCAACAAGTACCTTTGGAGACACCTGTAGTACTCCTTTATAATCACCCGATTACATTGTGACGTTTGGTAGTACCCAAAGTGTTCCTCCGTAAACGGAGTTGCATAATCTCATAGTTATAGGAACATGTATGGGTCATGAAGAAAGCATTAACATACTAAGCGATCAAGTGTTAAGCTAACGGAATGGGTCATGTCAATCAGATCATTCAACTAATGATGTGACCTTGTTAATCAAATAACAACTCCTTGTTCATGGTTAGGAAACATAACCATCTTTGATTAACAAGCTAGTCAAGTAGAGGCATACTAGTGACATACTGTTTGTCTATATATTCACACATGTATTATGTTTCCGGTTAATACAATTCTAGCATGAATAATAAACATTTATCATGATATAAGGAAATAAATAATAACTTTATTATTGCCTCTAGGGCATATTTCCTTCAAAACCCAATTGCAACAGGCGTCGTCTGGCGTTCAGTTCTTAGGAGACGCCTCCAGCTGCCGCCTTCACCGAGCCTCAGATAGCCGAGGTGCGAAATATTATCAGCCCCAACACACTCAAGAAGGTGGTCTCTGAGGAGAACTCGATCCCATTACAGCAGAAGAAGCAGAAGGGACGAAAAATAAAAAATAACAAGGGTGCGAGCTAGCCGGCACCAAGTACGATCCATGCTCAGGACAGGCCACCTTCACCTAAGGATATCTCAAGGAGGGTGCATGTGGCGGGTAGGCCGATGCTACTGACTAATCTGCTCAATGCTACAACCGGTGCTATGCGGAGTCTGCATGACAATGTTCTTTCTTTGGAGAAGCGGCGTCTCTCCGAGAATGATGTGGCATACCCGGTTTTCGTGGCCAAGGTGCCAGAGGGCAAGGGCTTTGTCGATAGCAACATCAGGCATATGATTGTCCTGCGGTTTGATGACATCTTCGCTATGTTTAACCTTCATCCGCTGCACTACACCTTCATTCGGCTATTTTCGCTCAGTATGGAGATGCGGATCATTAGAGACAAGACCCCGAACATCGTGATAGTTGACCCCTTCTACATGTGTGCCAAGATCTTGGGCAGCGCTAGGGACCGGCAAGTCGCGAGTTCGTACCTCGAAGGCATCATTCTGGCGAACCCAGATAAGGATAACTTCCTCGTGCCTTACTTTCCCGAGTAAGTCATCCCCTCACCTCCCCGTAACATATGATTTCTTAGATTTCGATCGTTCTTTTTTTCTAACATTCCGTGTTTTGTGCAGTGACACACATTGCACACTCATCCTCTTATGAAGAATATTCTTGATGATGCTCTACACAAATATGAAGAATGTTCCTGATGATGCTCTCCCCGGCTATGCCAAATCTGGAGGCACCTTCAGGAGGCCAATTTGTAGGTACGGCAAGCACGTGTTCACCCACGTAACGATGTTCCCCTGTGTCAAGCAGCCGCCTGGCGGTCAGAAGGATGCCTACTACGCCCTCCATCACATGCGGGTGATCGTACGGGACCATATATCATCATAATTGCCTTTCACTTGCACGACCGAACGAAGGGAATAAAAGTAAGAGTGCACGTGCATTGGACTAATCTGGAATCTGTGAGCATTCAATAAACAGGAGAAGACAAAGCAATATGGGCTCTGGGTTAAATCAACAATGATGCATATAAGAGGCACTTCAACAATTTAATCATGGTCTTCTCCAATCGACCCCCAAAGAAAAGAAAATAAATAAAAACTATTTACACGGGAAAGCTCCCAAGAAGCAAAAGAAGAACCGGAAATATTTTTGGGTTTTTTTAATTATTACTACTACAGCAAGAAAAGTAAACTACTACTAATTTTTTTGGTTTTCCTTAAGGTTTATCAAACACACAAGAAGAAAGCAGGAAAAAGAAAATAAACTAGCATGGATATTACAGTGAAAAAGTATGAGCACTGACATCTAGCAATGAGTGTGTGTGAACATAAATGTAATGTCGGTGAGAAATACGTACTCCCCCAAGCTTAGGCTTTTGGCCTAAGTTGGTTTATTGCCAGGTATAGCCTGGCGGATACCCGTATGTGTAGCTAGGGTCGTACTATGACGAAGAATAGCTGGGGTCGTACTGCGATGAAGAAGTCTCTGACTGCCATTGGCTGACAGCCATCTCCGGATCTCAAGAATAAACAGATGGTCGTGGAGGCTCGTCTTGTGGTACCGGTTCCGGGGTTGATGCAGGATTCCGGTAGGCTTGGACGGCAGCCCACGTAACGAGATAAGGCCCTTCAAAATTAAACAAGGAAGGAGCGGGCAAGGTAATAGTTTCAGGATGATGTTTATGAAAGAATAGTTTATATTTGAGCTCTCCTTCCCTGCCCTTAACAATAAAATCATGCGCTAGCATACTCTTATAATATAAATAAGCACTAGGCCTAATAGGTATGTTAAAATGTGCAGCGAGGCGTGAAGCATAAATGCCTCCAAAGATGGGACCCTTAGTACGGTTCATACTTAACAGTCTAGCAATAATTCCGCCCATACTAACAGTGTTATCGCGGTATAAACCATGGAACAAAATAATAATATCAGGAACACTAAGGTTTCCATAGTTTCCACGACCAATCAAGCAACGACTAGCAAATATGGCAAAATAGTGTAAAACAGGAAAATGTATGCTAGTGATTCTTGCATCAGAAACCTTCTTGGTTTCTCCCACGGTGATGGTGTTAATAAATGCTTCCACATCTTTACGGTGTGGTTCCTCTAAGGTTCCCTCAGGGGGTATGTTGCAAACCTTGCAAAATTCAGCTAATGGCATCTTCTTAACAACGTCATATAGATGAAACTCTACTGAAGGAGGTGATTCCTTAGGGAAAAAGTAGAAGTTTTGCACAAAAGTATTTGTGAGTAAGAGATACTGATGACGTTGGTCGCGGAGGAAGTCGGTGAGGCCGACATTCTCAACCAATGAATAGAAATCCTCATAAATCCCGGCTCTTCTCAAGAAGTCATCGGAAGGCCATTCACACGGACGGACCTCCGCGGTACGAGGCAAATTATATTTGGGCCTTTATGCTTCTTCATTTTGTTTTTCCTTCGAGCTTCGGCTAGATGATCCCCTCAAAAGTCTCTTCATTATTTTTCTGAAATATTCTGAAATTTTTAGTAACTTCAAACAAAAGTGAACCAAGCTCAACAAAATTTATAGCAACTACTCCTACAAGTGCCTAGGGCCTATATCAAGCATTAGAACTACTTGGAACCATATAAATTTGACATGCAAGCTCAAGAACATGGTCACCTATGCAGCACAAATTTGCAAAGAATAAAGCACTAGAACAAAAACTAATTGGACCAATGGAGGAGTCACATACCAAGGAACAATCTCCCCAAGCAGTTTTGCAAGAGGTGCTTTGAGCAAGGAGATCAAAAATCACAGCAAAGTGAGCTAGAACTCGTGCTTGAACCAGATATTCGTGTTTGTGGGAGGAAGAAGAAGAGGATGGGTGGAGGAATAAGTGGAGGAGGGCCACCGTGGGCCCACGAGGCAGGGGGCGCGCCCTCCACCCTCGTGGCCAGGTGGCAGCTCCCCCCGCGGTGATTTCAGTACCATAAATCCTCAAATATTCCCGAAAAAATCATATTAAATTGGCATGGCATTTGGAGGACTTTTATTTTCGGGGTATTTTTATATTGCACGGATAAACCAGGAAACATACAAAAAAAACTATTTTTACTTTATTTCAACTAAATAACAGAAAGTATAAAGAGGGTACAAAAGGTTGTGCCTTCTAGTTTCATCCATCTCATGCTCATCAAAAGGAATCCACTAACAAGGTTGATCAGGTCTTGTTAACAAACTCATTCCGATTAACATGGAACCGGAGAAATTTTGAATAACACTATGTTACCTTAACGGGGATATGCACATCCCCAATAATAAGTATATCATATTTCTTCTTGATAGTAGGAAGAGGAAATTCAAAACCTCCAAATATAATCGATGGAATTTTTCCAATAGAGTTGATACTATGAACTTGAGGTTGTTTCCTCGGAAAGTGTACCGTATGCTCATTACCATTAACATGAAAAGTGACATTCCCTTTGTTGCAATCAATAACAGCCCCTGCAGTATTAAGAAAAGGTCTTCCAAGAATAATAGACATACTATCATACTCGGGAATATCAAGAATTACAAAGTCCGTTAGAATAGTATCGTTTGCAACCACAACAGGCACATCCTCACAAATACCGGCGGGTATAGCAGTTGATTTATCAGCCATTTGCAAAGATATTTCAGTAGGTGTCAACTTATTCAAATCAAGTCTACGATATAAAGAGAGAGGCATAGCACTAACACCGGCTGCAAGATCACATAAAGCAGTTTTAACATAATTTCTTTTAATGGAGCATGGTATAGTAGGTACTCCTGGATCTCCAAGTTTCTTAGGTATTCCACCCTTAAAAGTGTAATTAGCAAGCATGGTGGAAATTTCAGCTTCCGATATCTTTCTTTTATTTGTAACAATATCTTTCATATACTTAGCATAAGGATTCATTTTGAGCATATCAGTCAATCGCATACGCAAAAAGATAGGTCTAATCATTTCAGCAAAGCGCTCAAAATCCTCATCATCCTTTTTCTTGGATGGTTTGAGAGGAAAAGGCATGGGTTTCTGAACCCATGGCTCCCTTTCTTTACCATGTTTTCTAGCAACAAAGTCTCTCTTATCATAACGTTGATTCTTTGATTGTGGGTTATCAAGATCAACAGCAGGTTCAACTTCTACATCATTATCATTACTAGGTTGAGCATCATCATGAACATCATCATTAACATTTTCATTAGGTTCATGTTCATTACCAGATTGTGTTTCACAGATCGACATAGAGATATCATTTGGATTCTCAGGTGGTTCAGCAATAGGTTCACTAGAAGTTTGCAAAGTCCTATCATTTTTCTTTTTCTTCCTTTTAGAAGAACTAGGAACATCAATATTATTTCTCTTAGAATCTTGCTCAATTCTCTTAGGGTGGCCTTTAGGATACAAAGGTTCCTTAGTCATTCTACCAGTTCTAGTAGCCACTCTAACAGCATAATCATTTTATTACTATTCATTTTATCAAGCAATTCTTTTTGAGCTTTAAGTACTTGTTCAACTTGAGTGGTAACTATAGAAACATGTGTAGCGACCCGACCCGAATGGATCAAGTCTCTGTGCTTAAGTGTCATCCCTGGATCGGTATGCTGACACACACAGTACTCGAGGATTTATAACAGAGGTAAATCACATGTATAAATAACGTAAATACTATTACCTCAATCCAAATAGCGGAAGTAACAAGGTTGTGGATTCCTATCGACACCAACGGCAAAGTTGAGTGTAGAAATCGTAACCCTAACGTATTACTTACTCATCGTAAGATCCTGCAACATGAGACGTTGCAACCACAAAGGGTCAGTACATTGAATGTACTAGCAAATTCACACCATAGGATAATGATGAATAAAAGCTATCACTACATGCATATTTGGCTGGTGGAAAGCTCTATGGTTATAATGTTTTTGCGAAAAGCCAATTTTTCCCTACTACAAAGGAATAAATTTATTTAACTATCATGGTGGTTGTTAAACATTGAGAATGGTTCACAGCATCCTCAATCCCAATTAAGCATCATCATTAAACCCAAACAAATTATATTAAGTAACGTGATGAGATAAACATGATAATCCAAGAACTAGATACTCAAGATGTCCATAACCGGGGACACGGCTAATCATGATTAGTTTGTACACTCTGCAGAGGTTGCGCACTTTTCCCCACATGACTCGATCTCCTCCGTTGGTTTTCTCACACTACATGGTGTTTGAGAAACGAATGATCGAGACATAGTCTTTCAGAAGCGCTAGCACCTTACGATGGGTAGGCCGGTACACCTACTTTCCCCTACATCTGCTAGTCTACCACTGTAAGAGTTTTCACGACTTAATCAACTATGCTAGAGCCCATAATAGCATGTGGCTGCACACGGAAGTTTCTAGCATGAATAATCTTTTGATCCCTTTGAGCCTGGGTGGCGGTCCAAAAGAACAGCAATCTGGTCTACCCAGGTGCCTAGACAGCAATCCTGGAATAACCAGGTACCTCAATCCACCAAGATGTGTATTAATGTTGCCACCTTAAATAAACCATTAATTAACAATCTCACATCTGTCATGGAAAAATCACTCACCCAAATCCACGTCTACTAGCATAGCATGGCATAATAAGCAAACGTAGAAGTAACTCCCAAGGGTTTGATAGTAACAGGGCAATAGGTTCTACCTCAACTACTACTTCCCAACCCACAAATTAAATGATATCCTAATCATGCAATGTTTGAGGATTGAGTTAATGCACAAAAACTGGGTATGAAAAGAGTATGATCAAAGTGTGAACTTGCCTGCAATGTTGATGAAGATGATTCGCACTCATAACTCTTGATAGTTCTATTCGTCTCACTCCGTTCAATCTATCGTAAGCAAGCAATAGTAGCCACACATAAGCAATCACTCAAAAGATCGGAAAGAACGAAGAAGACGATCCGGAAAACTTCGAAACCAAGCAAATGACTCTTGCAATAGAAAACAATATCTAACAGTACCAAAATTAAGTGAATTTCGACTTATCAGAAAGTTTAGGTCAAGAGCTTCGATTTGCAAAAAGAATCAACTAAATCGGAGTTACGAGACTCAAGTTATGATCAAACGAAGTTCGAATTCAAATCTGATCTAATTCAAAATTTAAACTTTCAAAAACATGTTTGAGTTGGATTACGGGATAGAGGAGATCGTAAAGAAGAAGTGGGCGTTGGTTTCATCTAATTCCGACTAATGAGCAAAAAGTTGTGATTGTTTTAAGATTAGGGACTAAACTGTAAAGAAAATAATCATAGATAGGTCCCTGACGGAAAATAAAAAGAAAAGGAAAAATCTAACAAACGGAAAACCGTTCGCTAGGTATACTAACGGACGAACGTCCGCTAATTAAGCTAACCAAAAGAAAATAAAACGGGTTTTAAAACAAAACCGGAAACCCTAAAAACGGATCGGTGTCGGCGGTTTATACCGGTTCGGCCGGTTCGGGCAGATCGGACGGCGGGGTAGACGGGGAGGGGCGGCGCGTCGAGGCGAAGAGGATGGCGGCGTCGGCGACGGTCCACGGCGACGGGACGGAGCAGAGTGGCGGCGGCTCCGGCGAGATGCACGGGGCGGCGGCGGCTTGGGCGGCGGGGCGGCGAGCGAGGCTAGTAGGAGAAGAGGGCGGAGGGGCTCTTATATAGGGGTGGGGCGACTCGAGGCGTGGGGAGGGGGCAGGAGGCGGCGGTGGCGGGCGGCGCGGACTCGGGAGGAGTCCCGGTCGGGGACGGGAGCGAGGCGGCACGGAGCTGGGCCTTGGCCGGGCCGGCCCAGTGGGCGGAGAGAAAGTTTTTTTAACATTTTGCATACAGCAAATAAAATAAAATAAACTATACAAAATAAAAACATACTATGGGCATATAATATACCAAAATTTGCAGAAAAAGATTTTCTACAACATGGACATTTTGTAATGCCAAATAAAATCCACACAAATTTAGATAATTCAAAGAGTGCTGCTGGTTCAAATAAAACAAAATAAAATCATTTTAAAAAACCAAAATTAATTCAAATTTATTTCTCTCCATTTTTCTGATGTAGGGAATCATTTTACCCTAATTTCCATATATTATATTTTTGGAGAAAATAATTTGAATAAAATACAAATGACTCCAAATCGAAAATAAATTCAAAAGAACTTTAAATTTAATTCTTTGAAACTCCCAACTTAGATTTCATATGTTTTGAAGAAGTCATTTTATCTTCGCTCATGAAAATCATTGAGTTGCATGAAGTTTATGAATTGGAAATAACTTCAAATGAATTTCAAATATTTTCAACACCCCTTGTTATTTAAATAAATGGAAGAAGTCATGTCATCTTCTCTCCAGGGTTTTGTGATGAAAAGAATTTGTATTCACGAAGATCATAAAAGCAAAAATGAAAGTTTGGGTAAGTCCTTTTATTCCCTCTCATTTATCTTTCAAAAAGTTTTGAATTCACTCACTTTCAGTCAATCAATCACCCAACAATCAAACAAACAATCAAATCTATCAATTTTATTATAACATTCCAAAATTTAGAATTTTGGGATGTTACAAACCTACCACCCTTAAAATGAATCTCGTCCTCGAGATTCATAGAGGCTAGCAAGAAATAGGTTAGGTTTGGGGTCTTCTCAAAATCCATCGATCGTCTCCGGGGTCTCGGGTGCTACCACCCTTAGAATCATGGTTACGGTTCCATCAAAACTCATATACTCCATCAACAACTGCCGTGTACAAGGGAAAAAATACCTATACGATTCTAAGGTTTAAACAAGGTTTTGATCGTCGTCTCTCTACTATAGGTAAGTCACTCAGATTTACCATCCCATATAGCAACGCGAATAATAAGAGTAAGTCGGTATGGTGATCAATCCATCGCGCACCCAAATCATTACCTTGTACATGGTTTAGCGAATCTCGCATTCTAACACTCGGTCATCCTCACAAGCATTGCATAATTTCTCTTGTTGACGAACCAAGTTCGGGTAAATCTATTGATTCTGCATGCCAAACAAACATCTATCGTTCCTTAACAGCTCTCAGGTTTTGCGTAAACTCCTATAGAATCGTCGGTTGATAAAATCGTAACTTCTTCCAGGGTTTTTCCTTCAGCAAGAATGTGCTTGCTTCTTGGCAGGACCTGGGGCCTGTGTGTTATGGCCCATCTCATCACTTGCAAACCTTGAACACATCCTTGGGGCAACTGATCATTATTACAACATCCAACTCCCTAGCATCCTAGCATACTAAAAATCCATCTAATTGTATTGTCTCCCTTCCTTCTATTGGCACCAAACTAGGACACGATTACTCAGATTCATCATGGAATTTCCATTGATCCATATTTCCAACATCACACCTCCTTTATGTCCAATAGTAATTCATCTCTTCATCCTCGTGGGATATCCCACCTACCAAGATAAAAACTTATACTTATGTAGTCCATACTCCACTTCGTGAAACATCATTATCCTTTCCAGGGTCAAGCATCCTTACAGGGGAATATTGACCATCTCTGCATGGCACTTCTTCAACTGGGAAATGTGAAACACCTCATGAACTCCTGACAGTCCTTCGGGTGACTCCAATTTGTTGGCCACTTGTCCCATACGCTCCAAAACTCGGTATGGTCCTACAAATCTCGGGGCTAACTTTCGCTTAAATCCAAATCATTTAACTCCTCGTAGAGGGGGCACATGAAGACATGCTCTGTCTCCAATTTCATAGACTACCTCCTTGCGTTTTTGAGTCTACATAACTCTTCTGCCTGGACTGAGCTACCTTCAGTCTATCTTGAATCAACTTAACATTCTCTTCTGACTCCTTGATCACATTTGGTCCAAACAACTGACGGTCTCCAACTTTATCCCACATCAACGGTGTCTGGCTCCTTCTCCCATACAAAGCTTTAAAAAGGGGCCATCTTCAAACTGACTTGGTAGCTGTTGTTGAATGAGAACTCCGCGTAAGGTAGATTATCATCCCTACTAGATCCATAATCTAGCGCACACGGTCTCAACATGTCCTCCAAAATCTAATTGATTCTCTCAGTCTATCCATCTGTCTACGGATGAAAGGCTGTACTGAACTCTAGCCTAGTACCTAAAGTTTCACGCAACTGATTCAAAAACTTTGAAGTAAACTGGGTTCCTCTATCTGATACAATGGTCCTCGGAACTCCATGCAGACATACGATCCTGGTCAAGTATATCTTGGCCAACTTCGCACTTGTATAGGTGGTTTTCACTGGGATAAAGTGAGCCACTTTGGTCAAGTGAATCAACTACTACCCAGATAGAATCATATACCCCGATCGGGTTCTGGGAAATCCGGTAATGAAGTCCATGCCAAGCTTATCCCACTTCCAATCGGGTATCGACATAGGATGTATTAATCCTGCTGGCTTCTGATGCTCTGCTCTTACACTCTCTGGCATACATCACCTACGACTACATACTCCGCAATATCCTTCTTCATACCAGTCCACCAGAAAAATTCCTTCAAATCCAAATACATCTTTGGTGTTTCCAGGGCGAATCGAGTATGCTGAGTCATGAGCCTCCTGAAGTATTAACTTCCTGATCTCTGCAGTATTGGGTACATGTACACTATCCTCAAACCGTAAGGTGTCGTGCTCATCCTTACGAAAACCTTTGGCCTTTCCTTTGCTCATCCTCTCTTTTAACTCAGCAATCTCTTTGTTGTCCTTCTGAGCTTCACGGATCTTTCCCAGCAATGTAGACTGAACTTCCATTGCTGCAACAAAACCTTTGGGAACATTCTCCAACCGAAGTTCCCTGAGATCCTCGGCTAACTCCTTTGGTAATCCCCCACTTATGAGGGTATTCATCCTGGTGTTCTTTATGGTTGTGTCCTATTTCTCTACAAAGCTTGCATGCACTTTCTCCATATCATTTCCATAGGGCTTCAACTTCTAGGACACAAGCCGAGATCTTTGGCAAAGTCAACTTAAATTCTTTCCAAGTGGTTACTCCTTGCTATCCATTGATGGTTTGGTACATCCTCCACCAGGTAGCAGCACCTCTTTCAAAGAACGGAAGAGCATGCTGGGCCATATCCTTTCTGACTATAGGGTTATTCTTCATGTGATCCTCCATGTTCTGAATCCATTGGTCTGTCTCCAATTGACTCATTGGTCCAGACAATACAAGCTCATCTCCATTCATCCTCTATGGGGTCCATGGGTTTTGGGGTGGGATAAGAGAGGTAGTGAGGGATACACACAATACAAACAATAGTTTTGAAAAGACAGGTTTTATTGTGGCTGTCGGAAAAACAACAAACAAATGACAACTCACAATCGTCGCATCTAACGTAGGTATGTAAGAGGGGTTTGGTCTTCTAATGGTCTATAGATCTCAACGTCATCAAACTCTTCAAGTCTTGGTCATGTCTCCGATGGCTCCTTCTGATCATGCTTGTCCTTCTCAAGTTCTTTTGCCAAATCACCTCTGTTGACGCGAAGTCTCTCATGACATCCTTTAATATTTCTGGGGTTGCATTCCAAACTTCTGGTTTCAACATCCTTGGCATGAACCATGGTCCTACTATCCTTCAGTACTTGACAAACCTCCGGTATCTCGAGGTTTTGTTCCTCCAGTTTGGCTACTTCAGCTTCTGGTTCCTGAGTTCTTCACGAATTGCCTCCTTGTCAAATGTGACTTCCTAAAGTCCATCTTAAAATCCTTGATGTAATACTCCAGATCCTGGCGATACACCAGCTAAGGTTAAAACTGCATCATTTGCTTGACAGATGCTCCATCAGCCTTCTACCATCCAATCCTTCTGTGCATCTACATGCTTAACTCCGCACGGTGACAATAGCATAAACGGTTAATAACATCATGGATAGCCATGTTTCTTCTCTTGTCATTTCCATGAGTTATCATTCCATAGTTGATATCTCTTGCCTTAGGGTTTTCTTGACAAAAACTTTGAGTTCTAATGCTCCATGTTCCGGTCTTTCTTTGATACACCTTGATCTCGGGTATTGACAGCTTCCATAGTCTGCCAAGTTCCATAAGGGGTGCCTTCCTAGGTCATACAAATCCGGAAATTCTTCAAAGCCTTCAAATTCTCCTAGTCTTCGGAGTCTTCACCGTTGCAGTTTCCGTCATTGGAATGCACGGTAAAAATCCTCTTTATTCCAAAGTAGTCTTAGTTGTCTGATATCTTGTACTTCTTGGAGTGGTCTCATCAGCCGAATCTTCATGTGGTCAAAAGGGGAAAGGGTATAGTCTAACTAAAGGGAATATTTGAACAAGCTCAGAAGAGAAGAGAGATAAAAGATCTTTTTGAAAATGAAGTGGTAGAGAAAAAATCTTTCCTATGGGCTTGTCAGTTTCTAGGGTCACGTCCTCACAGTCAACATGTGCTCGATACCATCTTGTAGCGACCGACCGAATGGATCAAGTCTCGTGCTTAAGTGTCATCCCTGGATCGGTATGCTGACACACACAGTACTTGAGGATTTATAACAGAGGTAAATCACATGTATAAATAACGTAAATATTATTACCTCAATCCAAATAGAGGAAGTAACAAGGTTGTGGATTCCCACCAACACCAACGGCAAAGTTGAGTGTAGAAATGGTGACCCTAACGTATCACTTACTCGTCGTAAGATCCTGCAACATGAGACGTTGCAGCCACAAAGGGTCAGTACATTCAATGTACTGGCAAATTCACACCATAGGATAATGATGAATAAAGCTATCACTACATGCATATTTGGCTGGTGGAAAGCTCTATGGTTATAATGTTTTTGCGAAAAGCCAATTTTCCCTACTACAAAGGAATAAATTTATTTAACTATCATGGTGGTTGTTAAACATTGAGAATGGTTCACAGCATCCTCAATCCCAATTAAGCATCATCATTAAACACAAACAAATTATATTAAGTAACGTGATGAGATCAACATGATAATCCAAGAACTAGATACTCAAGATGTCCATAACCGGGGACACGGCTAATCATGATTAGTTTGTACACTCCGCAGAGGTTGCACACTTTTCCCCACATGACTCGATCTCCTCCGTTGGTTTTCTCACACTACATGGTGTTTGAGAAACGAATGACCGAGACATAGTCTTTCAGAAGCGCTAGCACCTTACGATGGGTAGACCGGTACACCTACTTTCCCCTACATCTGCTAGTCTACCACTGTAAGAGTTTGCACGACTTAATAAACTATGCTAGAGCCCATAATAGCATGTGGCTGCACACGGAAGTTTCTAGCATGAATAATCTTTTGATCACTTTGAGCCTGGGTGGCGGTCCAAAAAGAAACAGGCAATCCTGGTCTACCCAGGTGCCTAGACAGGCAATCCTGGAATAACCAGGTACCTCAATCTCCCCAGATGTGTATTAATGTTTCCACCTTAAATAAACCATTAATTAACAATCTCACATCGGTCATGGAAAAATCACTCACCCAAATCCACGTCTACTAGCATAGCATGGCATAATAAGCAAACGTAGAAGTAACTCCCAAGGGTTTGATAGTAACAGGGCAATAGGTTCTACCTCAACTACTACTTCCCAACCCACAAATTAAATGATATCCTAATCATGCAATGTTTGAGGATTGAGCTAATGCACAATAACTGGGTATGAAAAGAGTATGATCAAAGTGTGAACTTGCGTGCAATATTGATGAAGATGATTTGCACTCATAACTCTTGATAGTTCTATTCCTCTCACTCCGGTCAATTTATCGTAAGCAATCAATAGTAACCACACATAAGCAATCACTCAAAAGATCGGAAAGAACGAAGAAGACGATTCGGAAAACTTCGAAAGCAAGCAAATGACTCTTGCAATAGAAAACAATTTCTAACAGTACCAAAATTAAGTGAATTTGGACTTATCAGAAAGTTTAGGTCAAGAGCTTCGATTTGCAAAAAGAATCAACTAAATCGGAGTTACGAGACTCAAGTTATGATCAAACGAAGTTCAAATTCAAATCTGATCTAATTCAAATTTTAAAATTTCAAAAACATGTTTGAGTTGGATTCGGGATAGAGGAGATCGTAACGAAGAAGTGGGCGTTGGCTTCATCTAATTCCGACTAATAAGCAAAAAGTTGTGATTGTTTTAAGATTAGGGCCTAAACTGTAAAGAAAATAATCACAAATAGGTCCCTGACCGAAAATAAAAAGAAAAGGAAAAAACTATCGAGCGAACACTCGCTACAGAACGCTAACGAACGGAAAACCATTCGCTATGTATACTAACGGACGAACATCCGCTAATTAAGCTAACCAAAAGAAAATAAACCAGGTTTTAAAACAAAAACCGGAAACCCTAAAAACGGATCGGAGTCGGCGGTTTATACCGGTTCGGCCGGTTCGGGCAGATCGGACGGCGGGTCGCCGGCGGCGGCAGTTACGGCGCCGGCTGCGCACGGGGAGGCGGCTCAGTGGTCGGCGTCGGCAGCGGAGTAAACGGGAGGGCGGCGCGTCGAGGCGAAGAGGATGGCGGCGTCGGCGACAGTCCACGGCGACGGGAGGGAGCGGAGTGGCGGCGGCTCGGCGAATCTTGTGGCGGCGGCTTGGGCGGCGGCGAAGCGAGCGGCGGCGAGGATAAGAGGGCAGGGGCGCTTATATAGGGGTGGGGCGACTCGGCGTGGGGAGGGGCAGGAGGCGGCTGCCGGTGGCGAGGCGGGCGCGGACTCGGGAGTCCGGTCGGGACGGGAGCGAGGCGGAGCGGAGCTGGGCCTTGGCCTGGCTTGGCCGGGCCAGCTCGATGGCGGAGAAAGTTTTTTAACATTTTGCAGACAGCAAAAAAAAACTATACAAAATAAAAACATACTATGGATATATAATATACCAAAATTTGCAAAAAAGATTTTCTACAACATTGACATTTTTATAATGCCAAATAAAATCCACACAAATTCAGATAACTCAAAGAGTGCTACTCGTTCAAATAAAACCTAATAAAAATCATTTTTAAAAATACCAAAATTAATTAAAATTTATTTCTCTCCATTTTTCTGATGTAGGGAATCATTTTACCCTAACTTCCATATATTATATTTTTGGAGAAAATAATTTGAATAAAATCCAAATAACTCCAAATCGAAAATAAATTCAAAAGAACTTTGAATTTAATTCTTTGAAACTCCCAACTCATATTTCATATGTTTTGAAGAAGTCATTTTATCTTCGCTCGTGAAAATCATTGAGTTGCATGAAGTTTATGAATTGGAAATAACTTCAAATGAATTTCAAATATTTTCAACACCCCTTGTCATTTTAATAAATGGAAGAAGTCATGTCATCTTCTCTCCAGGGTTTTGTGATGAAAAGAATTTGTATTCACGAAGATCATAAGAGCAAAAATGAAAGTTTGGGAAAGTCCTTTTATTCCCTCTCATTTATCTTTCAAAAAGTTTTGAATTCACTCACTTTCAGTCAATCAATCACCCAACAATCAAACAAACAATCAAATCTATCAATTTTATTATAACATTCCAAAATTTAGAATTTTGGGATGTTACAGCATGCTTTATAATCACCCAAGTTTTAGTTCACCTCTAATATTAGCCATATAATCACCCAAGTGTTTAATCATATAGGCATTTTGTTTTAATTGTCTACCAAAATAAGCATTGAAGTATTATTGCTTAAACATAAAGTTATCAAACTCATCCAAGCACCGACTAGCAATTTTAGTAGGAGGGATTTCAGCTTTATCATATCTATAGAGAGAACTTACCTTTACTACCTGTGTCGGGTTATCAGGATCAGGAGGTTCTTCAATAGGTAATGGATCAATATCATATGTTTATTCAACAGGCGGTAAGTTAAGACCATGTATTTCTTCAATAGGAGGTAAATTCTTAACATCTTCAGCTCTAATACCTTTTTCTTTCATAGATTTCTTTGCCTCTTTCATATCTTCGGGACTGAGAAATAGAACACCTCTCTTCTTCGGAGTTGGTTTAGGAGGTGCCCAATTATTTTCATTTGCCAACATATTATTCAATAAAATTTCAGCTTCATCCGGTGTTCTTTCCCTGAAAAGAGAACCAACACAACTATCCAGGTAATCTCTGGAAGCATCGGTTAGTCCATTATAAACGATATCAAGTATTTCATTTTTCTTAAGAGGTTGATCAGGCAAAGCATTAAGTAACTTGAGAAGCCTCCCGCAAGCTTGTGGGAGACTCTCTTCTTCAATTTGCACAAAGTTGTATATTTCCTTTAAAGCAGCTTGTTTCTTATGAGCAGGGAAATATTTAGCGAGAAGTAATAAATCATATCACAGGGACTACGCACACAACCAGGATCAAGAGAATTAAACCATATCTTAGCATCACCCTTTAATGAGAACGGAAATATTTTAACGATATAAAAGTAGCGAGATCTCTCATCATTAGTGAACAGGGTGGCTATATCATTTAATTTAGTAGTGATAGTATTTATCTGTTCATTGCTCTATTGTGTTATATTGCCAGCATATTCCAAGTGCTGACCCATTTTCGGGCTGCAACGTATTATGTTGCAGACTTTTCAGACGAGGAGTAAGGTTCGCTAGGTGTTGTCATGCACTCAGCTATGCCGTTAGAGTTGATGGACTCACTTTATCTTCCAAGCCTTCCGCTGCTATCGTGTTAGATGGCCTTAAGCCATATTTATTGTAATAAGTTCTCTTTTGAGACATTCGATGTAATAAGTGTGTGATTGCTACTCTGTTGTAAATCCTGCAAGTACTGTGTGTGTCAGCATTACCGATCCAGGGATGACACTAAAGCACAGAGACTTGACAGTTTAAGGTCGGGTCGCTACAAGATGGTATCAGAGCACACGCTGAATGTAGGACACGACCACTAAGGAAAGCCATAGGTCACTCTTCTTTACTCATTTCTGACTCCTCTCCATTTTCTACTCTTTAGGATGGCGGACTCGAGGAACAAGTTTGCACAACCGGAAGAAGATACACCTTTTGGTGACACTTGAAGGAGGTTACTACATACCTGAACATTGGAATACCAAGCTTCATCGGGACCTACAACG